>JAOUZG010040215.1:9572395-9583967 GCA_026289955.1 Argiope argentata | reverse complement strand
TCTATCTATCTATCTATATATATATATATATATATAGATAGATAGATAGATATAGATATATATTTATGTATGTATGTATATAAAAGAGACTCGAAATTGGTACATAAAGCTGAGCGATTCACACATGGTTTCTTTCAAAAAAGTAGTTTAGTACAATTTGTTGATGGCTGTTGAACCGGAAGAGTAAGCTTACATATCTAGCCTTACAGATGTCTAGACTTTTGAATTTTTAATTTGAAGCATCATTAAAAGGATTATGCACAAGCAAAAAGTCCCCATTTTGAATAACTTGAAAAAGCGTAAAAAGTTAAATGCTGCTAAAGGCAATAAACCAATTATGAGCTAGAAATGCACAAAGTCATTAATAGTACTCACAAAGAATATTAATATGCATAAAATCTGGGGAAATTGCCTGTTTTTAATGCTATTGAAATCCATCATGAATGCGATAATTTCCTCACATAAACTATTAATTTTCTATATCTTCGACCTGCTGCATTTTATAGCAAACATATTATTTACTAGCAATTCTTCAATTCGCCTTAAAAAGATTGAAATAAAACTACAAACAAAGATTCATTGTTAAGTTTTATTCGCATTTGTAACGAAAACTTGTTTTTCGCATATTTACATTTCTTGCCTCGAGCGCAGTTGTAGCAATCAAGTTCCCGAATAGCTAAATGAAAAAAGTGTGAATGAAAACCACAATCATACGAGTCATTAGTAAGATATAAAAGGAAAAACCCGGACAATGGAGAAAAAAAAATAGTCTTTAATTCTATGTTAGACAGCTCGTAAGCGGTGGTCAGGAAAGAACGCAAAAGAAGTCACGTCGTTGGTGAAGTTAACAACTTTGTTCCCAATGTTCTTCCGTCAGATCCTCAAATAAAACTGGACCTGAATTATACCTTACATCTTGATTACTCATTATGAAGGTATTGTCAAAACTCTAATTACTTAACTAGGGTCAGGGCCTTGGGGATTGATGGGAAATCCGAAAACCCACAGCGAAATTGTTAATTACGTATCATTAATTTAGCTTAAGCTTTAAGATAATTGAGAAGTTTTATTTTAATGTGCGTTTTGCGCCGATGAATTGAAAACAAGCAATTTTATTTATTTTGTAAGATTATTAAATTTTGTAGTTCTTTTAATACTAAAAATCAGATTAAGAAACAGTTTATCCGCTGATTAATTCGGTTCAAGATTAGACACATATCTACTAACTCATGTATATCAGAATTGTTGTTTCTCATGGCACTTACCATGGACAAGCTCGCCGAGGTAGTCAGCGATTTCAGCCTAATCAGCGTCTCTTGTTTTTGTAGTAGCACCAATTAGGGCCAAGAGTACGACTTTTGCTACTCACTCATCACATTCGCTTGCACAACCCCTTTTTTACAGGAGGCATATTCAAACATCTTATAGATAGCGCACAGAAAAACATCCATGCACGCACCAGGACTCGAACTCGGGACAAGTCACGGGGATGACACGCTATCCCGTTGCCAGGATTCATCAAAATTAATTCATCTTACGTATATTTTTAAAATTATCTGTTAATACGCATTCGAAAGGATAAATAAACAAATAATTTATCTTTTTTGATTCGATGATATTTGACATACATACACAGTTCTAGTGGTAAAAACTGTGTATGTATGTCAATCGTGCTGAATTAATAAATAATCGAGCTCATCTTCAGATGGAAAGATTAAAAGCAAACTCGGACAAGAACGGTGTAGTCTAAAATTCCATATAAATCTTTAATTTTGACACGAAGATCTTATCCTAAGTTTCATATATTAGATCGATGAGCTTTGGATTAAAAATGCTGAAATACAAATATGTCCCCCAAAGTGATTTTTATTGATTAAAATTAAATTAATTAAATTAAGATAATTAAATTAATAATTATTTGACAGTTAAATTCGTTCAAAACTTGAAATCGAATTATTTGAACGACTGTAATATATTCTTTTTTTATATTCGTCTTGTAGAAAGCTCTTTTAGTAAGTAATTCTTTTAAAAGCAATATTATTAACGTTTTATGATTATCGTATAATTGTGCGATTTAATTAGAAATGATTATTATTTTTTATGGCGTATTTCTGACGACTGGAATTCATTCCCAATTCATTGCATTATATATTTATCGCTTCTTAAAATCTTTACTATTCTTAAGGGAAAGTAAAACAGCCTATTTGGTTAATATCCATTTCGTGCCCTTATTTTGAATTCTTCCTGTTTTGTAATAAATACTGAGAATTTTTTGTTATTGTTTTATAACCTTTGCCTTGAATTCATCATTAACAATTGCCAAATATGAATTAAGGATATGCAAGATAAATTTGCTTTATCGCTGCATTTTTTTTTCTAAAAAAAAACATATCGTTGTACATAATGTACAACTTTTACAGCGAAACTCATACGGGGATATACTATCATACGTACCAGTCGATCCTCAGAGTCAAGGCTTTACAACCAGTATGTTATTGCACCACTGAACAGTTCCCACAGCATTAAAATAAGCTTAGAGGCATTTACTAAAGGAGCGGCTTCCTGATTTTGTGTGGGTGTTCATAAGGTCTTGGCTTTGATTTTATAAGCGTGACTATAAGTGGGAATTATTAAAGTGTTCTTTCTTTTCATCGGACTTACACTCAGCTCAATTTTTGATCTATTACCTTACAGGTTTACACAATTAGATGGGGAAATAATATATTAGTTTAAAATTGAGTTAAGAGACTTTTTTTTCAAACGGCAGAATGCAAAAAGTTGATAAACCTTATTTATTCATTAGCCACATTTTTTAGTGCACAGATAACTTTATTTTCGTTCTAATTAGATTCCAATTTTCTGAATTTGCCAAAGATATTATTTCTATTTGTATTCAGAATTGTTCTTTTATGCTTGGTTTTAAAGATACACATAAAAATCTCCCAAATAGAACTTTATACAATTAAAAGACGATACCATTTCTAAATATATAAAGCTAATTAGAAATTTCTAAAGAATTTTTTCATTGCAAAAAGATAGCGCTTCATATACTAAAACATATTTTTAATTAACCTACAACATATATATTTTAAAATCTTTTCCTAGCCGGTGTCCTGTCACAAATGTAGTGCGTCTTCCTCGTGATCTGGGCGTCACGGGTTCAAATCCCGATTCGGGCATGATTGTTCTTCTTTGTAATATTCGTGAGGTGTGTGAATGTGCTCCCGGTAAAAAGGAGCTGTGCAAGCGAGTATGTGTGTGTGTATCGTCCTCATATGAGCTAGAAGTCAGAATTCTGCCCTCGGGTGCCCAGGAGTCTATACCTTCAAAAGCTACTGCAGTCCTTTTTCCGTTTTAAAAGAGACACATGATAAATCTTGTCTGAAATTTTTAAATTTCTTGTGCTTTGAAAAATCCTAAATGAAAAAGTTTATGACAGTGGAGCGATCAACATCTTCTAAAAAATTATTAAAACATTCAAACAGTGTGCATATGATTTCTTAAATGCATTTTTGAAAACTAGATAAATGTGGCAAGATAAAAATTCTTCATTTAATGAATCTAAAATTTAAATATATAGTTTATTTAACGAATTTTAAAGTCGTCAGGTGTCCAAATGGCTGCGTACATCAAAATCGGGTGGCGGTTTCAATGGAAATTAGTAAAAATTTATATAAGATTTGGAAATTATTTTCTTTAGGAAAGCAGATTTATAAAAACTGCTGTTGTTCTCGTATCCGTTTTTAAAGGAAAGAGGGGTGCAGCAGCTTCTGAGGGTAAGTCATAGAACAGACTCTCCCACAAGCCACGAAGGCATGCGGATTAACCATCAGCACTGAATGACCGGACCGCCTCAACAGCAATTAGCGGGAACTGTGGTTGAGTCCTAAAGGCCATCACCGGCCACGGTACAACCCTCTCCTTTAGGTTGTACGTCCTGTCATCGATGGGAGGAGTCCAATCTCCACCTATTAGTGTACCCAAAGATGGCGAGATCCAACCACCATACCGGAAACATCTCATCCCCAATTACGAGGTGCCCCCGGGTGAAGCCTCTGAGGGTTTATACCCCTGAGCACCCGAGTCTGACTTCTAGCTCACACTCGTCACAAACCCTTTTTATAGAGCGGACTTCATTCATTCATCTTCAGATCGTAATTTAGATCGGGAACAGAGTACGAATAAAAACAGTTAAAATCCTTATCTGAAATAAGCTGTTAACTTCTATAATGTGTTAAACAATAGTAAACAATATTTAACAGCAACTAAATGTCACTTTGATAATTGTTTCTTCGCAAAAACTGTCTCCAAATATTCATAATAAGCGAAACTTGGGATTTAACTATAACAATTATGAACTACTGTTATTTATACTTCTATTGTAAAGCGAAAGTTTGGATGAATAGATGATGTTTGGTCAATCACGCCAGAATGAAATATGAACGAAATTGGATGAAATTTAGCACATAGATTATTGTCTAGAATAGGATATATGTTACTAGTTATTCCGGTTAATTGATTAATTTTCATTAATTAATAATTAACTTTCCCACAAAAATCTTCATTTCTCCACCGTCAAATGTGCAAGACCAGTTTGTTTTTTCCCACGCTAATGAGGTTAGACTTAACGTGTTTTCAACTGATTATTAGTCTGTTTAGTCTTGATGCATTTAAAATTAAATTTTGTTAATTAATTGATTTTTCGGATTCATTTTGAAGTACTTTTGAATTGAAATAAAACAGAATAAAGGAAATTAAAAATTTCTAATCTGTATTCCGTTACTCCAATTGGTGTTGAAAATTCACGTATGAGCAGTGTGTTATAATTTTTGACCACTGTATTTTCATTTTAACTAAAAATTCAAAAAATTATGTGTATAATACTATTGTAGCTATCTCAATCTCGATCGATAAATAAAACTGATTTGACTTGATTTTAAAGAAACATGGACTTTATTTGCTGTTTTGATTTATTTTAGGTACGCACTGTAAATAAATTGTCTTTAGGTTAGTTGTGTGCTTTTACATGAATACGAAATCTCGGGTAGAAGCTTGTCTGCATAAGTTGAAAGAAAAATGGCACTAAAGTCATTATCGCTAGCAAAAACAGAAAAATGAAAGAAATTCAGTTTGTGGGAAACTCTAAATGATATTCGCCATTTGAATAAAAAATTTCAAAAACAATATTATCACAAAACCGCTTATATCTCTCACGTCTCTATAAAAATTAGCTTTCCGAAATTGCTCACATTACGGCATCCTACTTTCGTTGCCGAGTTATAAACAGATTTCGTCTAATCGACATGCAAATAACAAATGCCGGTTTCTTGACCTTTAGCGTCTCCTTTAGCGAATCTTCACATCATCAAGGCATCATCTGCCAAATACAATAAAATTTGCTGAAAATAATTCTCATTAAATACCGGAGCGGTAGTTGGTTGCTTCCTCGTAACCTAGAAAAAAAGTCGGTAAGAAATTCAGGAAATTCTTCACAGACATGGTGATTAAAAATAAATGCCATATTTGCTTATAATGAAATGCCAACTTTTGTTTTATGAATCTTTTTTAACCAAAATTTTCCTCATTTAAATATGTATGCTTTGACTATCCAGTTTTTAATCCCTTTTTCAAAATAAAAAAAATATTAACAATTTATGTTTATCGTTAATTTATAAGAGGATTATTAAAAAAAAGTTGTTTTATGTTTTTTTACTAACTAGCTAATCCTAGCAGAACAGATGTAAGCTGTCAACACTGTCAATCTTAATAATATGAAGGTTGATGTAGAAAATGAAAAAAAAAGCTTTTGAAAGTTGCGCAACTTTGTTTAAATCTTGACATCTTAATTCCTTCGAAAGAAAAAAGAAATTATAAGAATGTTTCCCGATCGATCTTCTTGCGTATTTCTACAGTATGGCGTTTTTTGTGTAAATTTTAATTTTTGCCTTTTGACTAGTTTTGTTTAAAATTTGACAGATAATTTTTTTAAAAATTTTATCTACTTCACTGTGTTTGTGGATTATATATTCACATATACACGGTCAGATAACCAATCTTGTGAAAGGTTAGTTCAGAACGTGACACAGAAATAAAATTTTGGCAAAAATATCATGAACTGAAATCTAACTTTCCAATTTACCATGCTTTATTTCGTTCACTTATGCACGAACAGTAAGATAGATTTACAGTTAACCAGTAAACCGAAATTTGAAATCAATTTTGAAATTCTATTATTGACCTTCTATTGACAATGGGCAATTTTCTTCAATTTATTCATTTTGCTTTTGAATTAAATGCTTATATTGGCGAAGAAGAGACAGATACATTTTTTGCAGACGGATTTCGACTAAGATTGTATGCATATAAAAAATTCTGATATAAAATTACATCATAAATTTCATTTAGCTAGAATGTTCCATTTTTAACTTATCGTTTATACACATATGATTATTGACTGCTATATAGATATACAGTCATGATTTCGGAATTATATTTTTTTCCCAAACTAACGGTAATTTTAAAATGTGATTTTAAAAGTCGAATTTTTTGGACGATAACAATTTTTTCACTTTCGTTCTGATCGAAGAGAAGAGAATTAAAAGAACTATTCTTGCAGAAATTTCTGAGAATTTTGGAGCCTTTTGGATTTAAACATTTAAATATGGGGATGGCAATTGTAGTTAATGTCACTTGTGTTTGAAATCCACATTTCTTTATTGATATCAAATCCCTCCAAATTTGAGAAGTCTTTAATTTAAGTTATACAATTCTGATTAAAGTAGACGCAGAAAAATTTGAAATCCTGACGAAATTTGACTTCCATATTTTTATTTATTCCAAAGCTCTAAGATCTTCTCGATGTTTTTATCGTGTCAGAAAATGACATCGTTTTGGGAATGAGGTTTCGAAAAAATAAGTTAATGACTACAGCAAATAAACCTAAAAAAATGTCATTTTGAGCACTTGATTATATGAAATGAAATAAATAGGAAATGGGCTATTTTTTAAGCAATCAATGCGAGACAAAGTTTTTTTTTGGATCGCTTGCAATACTAAAGTGACTCATTCAATGAAACGATTAAAAGGAATAAAAAGTATAATTTAACTCGCACGAGCACGTGGTTCTTGGCCGTTCAAGAAATGATGTTCTGACATGATACATTGAGATATACATAGCAGATTTCATTTTAATCATTATTTTTTTGAAATCATAGATTGCATATTTGCTGATTCATAAATATATATGAATAAAATTAATTAATAGAGATATATATTTGGTTGAAACTTTGTGTATTGTATTTTCAATGGGAGTTTAGACGAATAACCCCATTTTAAACGGCATTCCAAGGGAAGAAATTCTACACCTAAATTTATTATCATGTCAGAACATGATGTTGACTTGGGAATGAGGTTTGTGGCGACAAAAAAATCCGTAGGCGAAAAATAAAAATGTTATTTTTATTTCTTTCGTAACACTCCACATTTGCTTGAGAAAGTACAAAGATTGTCTAATATTTCATACAAATGTTCATTTATTGTTTTAAAGGGGAACAATCCTAAATTTGATTTAAAAATAAAACCGAAATATTTTTATCATAAAGATAATTGAGCAATAAAATATCTTTGCTCTTATCTTTTATTTCTATAATAGAATGTATCTGCCGGAATTCATCATTCAAAAAGAAATGAGTAGAACTATATCCATTTAAATATTGTACTAATTGTTTTTCCCTTAATGAATAAAAGTTCAAAGTTAGTAAAACAATGTTTCACCGTCAGATGAATCATTCTTATAAAATTACCACGAAAGAATAAGTTTCAATTAATAGGAACAAAGTGTCCATCACTCGTTAAATAGAGAAATAAGCTCATTTGCTTAATGAGAAAATTCCGTTTGGAAGAAGAAATTGAAGAACTGAAGGTGAACCGCTCAATTGATTTGAATGATAGCGATCTCAAGAATATGAGTGGAGTGGAAAAAGAAGGATTTTAAACAACGGCTGGGAAGATAACTAATTGTCAAACATAAAATTCAAGGACTTGTTGTAACCAATTAAAGCAACGAACTGGCAAAGAAATGCTGAATTCAAAAATTATCATTGATGTGACGGTTTCTTTCTCTCTCTCTCTCTATGTTGCTGAAATGAGTGGGACAGTTTGTCGGTTTGATAGAAGAAAATATTTCATGCATGAAATAAAGAAATGTTAGTCATAAAGTGGATTGGGAAAAAAAATCCGTACTTCATTTTTTGAAAGGCATATTAATACTAATAAGTGATATAGAGATTTGATAAGCGATTATTTTAATCTTTGTCGTATACGAAGTATTCAAAGCGTTCTCCTCGTGAAGAAATTCGACCTTGAGGTTTTGACGAATCTTTACGTTTGACTAACCAAGACACCGAAGCAAGTTGTATGGAATGACTTTTTGTATGTGCGTGTGAATAAGATAACTCAAAACTGCATACAAAAATTTGGGATCATGAAATTTCGTACCAATTCTTTAGTATCATGTGAAAGCATGATGTTGTTTTCGTTAGAGGGTTTAAAATAATTAAAGGCAAAAGACAATTGAAGCTCGAAAACGCGTTATGAATAAAGCGTAAATGCAATGTTCATCAACATCTTTTAAACGCATATTTTTTTTATCTGCTTTTACCAGTGTTGCCTTATTATTACATGTTTCTTTGGCAGCAAATGTGTTTTTTAAAGGACGACGAAGAACTATGATATCATTGTTGTTATTTCATCACAAAATCGCATCACAAATGGCTCTTGCCTATGGACAAGCCCCCATTGACACAGCAGAAGATTTAAGCCGAAAGGAGCGTCTCTTGTTTTCGAAGTATCGCCAACTAGGGCCAAGAGTACGACTTAGCTACACACTCACCACATTTGCTTGCACAGCCCCGTTTTACAGGGGGGCGCAGTCACACATCTCACAGATAGCGCACAGAAGAACAACCATGCCCAAATCGCGACTCGAACCCGGTTCGGGCATGGTTAGACCCCCAGAACACGAGGAAGTCGTATTGTGCCAGAGGACCGGCTTATCATTATGCACCTATACATATATACCTATATATTTGAGAGAAGGATAGAGATTGGTAGAGAAGTCTTGTGGTTGTTTCATACAGGTTTAAAGTGGTTAATGACTTAAATTAAGAAAAATGATAACAAAAAATACTAATAACATGATAACTTGAAATTTTCGATCGAAGATTTTATTTAATTTTTTATTTGATATTGATTTCTCTTGAATTGATTTATTCATACCGAATACTGAAAAGACTGCTTATAAAAGACTCAATTATAAAGAATGTTTTTAAGTGATTCTCAGCCTAGCGGTCTTAGATGGGAGTGCTCATCTTAGTTGAAAATCTGCCACTGGGAAATGCATAAATCGGTTTCAAAGTTGAGTTTTGTTGTCTTTCCAAGATACGGTGAAGTTAAATAATTAATAGGAACATATTGTTGAAGTAAACGAAAAATTCGACTAGATAGATGATACATTGAATGTTGATTAATATTTTGAAAAATAACTTCTTAAAGATGTTAATTCCTCTTTTAGTATCTTTTTCTAAATCACAGTTATTATATATTTCAGGATCACAAAAATTCTTTAAACAGTTCTGTTTGTATGTATTTGATCAGTAGTTATTATATCTCACTTATATTTACTACTTTCAAACTAACATTTTGTTTATAATCATTTATCATAGCATTTTTTTTCGAATGGCATAATAATGATGATTGATTAAGTATTTTTTGTATAATATTAAAAAAAATTTCTCACATATTTGGAAATGTAAAAAAGAATTGCAGAAATTCACCTTTCAAATTTATTATTGCCCACGATATTTATTTTGAATTCTCGAAAATTTAAAACTATATAATTCTAAATAAACAACATTTTGATTATTAGATGATTATAAAAAAGTGGTGAATATGAGATAATGAATGCTAAGTTTAAATAAGTAAATGATTGAGTATGAGTGAGAAAATTTAATAAGAAACAAACGAAAAAGAATATAATGTTATTCAAATTTGTCAAAAAAGCTGAATCCTAATGAAATATCCATACAAAATCCATACAATCCATACAAAATCAACCGAAAT
Organism: Argiope argentata; assembly: GCA_026289955.1. Classification (NCBI taxonomy): domain Eukaryota; kingdom Metazoa; phylum Arthropoda; class Arachnida; order Araneae; family Araneidae; genus Argiope; species Argiope argentata. The sequence continues at coordinate 9,573,848 of JAOUZG010040215.1, read as the reverse complement.
GAATAGATTTTCATGGAAACTATTAAAAAATTACTGCCATCTTGGGACTATGCCAAAATGTACTATAGAATAGAACAAATCATATATTGATCTATAGGTCTTTCTAACAAATTGGTGTTTTATTCTAAAATATATTTATTTAAAATGAGAAAAAAATAATATCACCTAATAGGAATACTTAATGCTATTAAGTAATAATGATGAAATATCATTTACGCTTTCCATGAGTACAATTAATTTATATTACAAGTATTAACAGAAGTAGAATTCAAAACAAGTATTATAGCATTATGGACTGTGTTATCTTGCTTTTATTCGATTGAAAATACAAAATAAAATTTTATATTGAATAGTTCCATGGTTTTAATTTTAATGCGAAATTCTTATTAGTATTTTCAAATTTTCTTAATTAATTTTTTTTGAACGCACTCTCATTGGTTTTTAGATTTACCATCATTTCTACTATTAAAAATAAAAAATAATAATTTAAAAAAAATTGATTCTTGGAATATCTATTTTTTAATCGTACAATTTCACGAAATATGTAATATATTTGCTAATAAAATTAGAAATTCGAAGATTACATATCAGTTTTTGAAAGAAGCACGTAAGATACAAATATATCGTCAAAGAAATAATTCTCTTTAAACGTCTAACATTTATTTAAGGAGAAAAAACGAATATGTGCAATAAATCTTCGAAATTTCATTGATAGTTTGGTATTCATAATTAGTTGGAAAACTAGGAACTTTTGCAAATTGTGTATTTTTTGCTTACGCTATGATCTCAAAACCAAATAATTAAAGATTTGCATTTTGGAATTAAATCCTTTTGTTCGTTATGAGCAACAATTAACAACGAGTTGTTTATCAACATGGCATATTAAGCTTTCTTTTTCTTATTTAAAATCTTTTTTTATTTTCTAACTTCATATTTATTTATCCTGAGAGAAAGTTTGCTTCAGCTACAGTCTATTGCCTATTTAGTGAAACAAAAGATGACTGAATGATTCATTTAGAATCCCTCTTCAACATATCTCTGATTCAAATGATTCTGCTGTCTATCTCAATTTTTTTTATTTCAATTAATACTTTCTTAGGAATGACAAGAAAAAAAATATATGTAAACTTAATTCAGTTATTTTAAAGAGCATTTAACTGTTTTATGAGGAATGTATAAAGTGGTAGAAAAATTAGTTTTTCCATTCATTAGCAAATTATTTTATTTGTTGACTAATGATAAAAAGTTTGATTATAAAATAAAAGTACATTTATTTTCCGTGTCTCAGCTAAGAAATCGTACTTACCCGAAATTAAAATTTACATATTCATAATTTGATCGTTCTTTTTTTCTCATATTTTTTAAAGATATCGATTAAATTAATGTAATATTTTAAATAAATTGCCTTCAAAGAGGTCTCCATAGGGACGGGAATATTCATGAAAATAATATA
>JAOUZG010040215.1:9555408-9566231 GCA_026289955.1 Argiope argentata | reverse complement strand
ATCTGCAAAGCCGTGGACGTCTTTGACAATGAATGCGTAATGAGATCGCACATCGATAATCGTCAGGAGCTGATTCATCATCAGATTCAATTGTTTGCGGTATTGTAAGAATTTATTATTATTTTTTTTCCTCTCCTTCATCTTGTTGGTATTCAAATAGCCGATTTCTTATTCTAATATTATTGATTACTCAATCGTTACTTCACATTACGTAAAGCGTGAAAAGAGTTTTGAAAGTGAGTTTGAGATAGGAACTAATATTTATTATCATGTCAGAATATGATGTAGTTTTTGGGATGAGGTTTTTCGCGTCAACAAAAATCCGTAGGCGAAATATAAAAATTTTAATTCGTAGGCGAAAAGTTGAAATTTTATTATACTCGCGAGCATCTGAAAAAGTCAGCTTTTAATAAAGCATTGTCATTGCATAGAAAAGCTCTGATTTAAATAAAAATAAGTTAATGACTACAGCAAATAAAACTTAGAAAAATGTCATTTTGAGATCATGATTATATGAAATGAAATAAATAGGAAATGGGATATTTCTTTAAACAATAACCACGAGCAAAGTTTCTTGGATCGTTTGCAATACTAAAGTGACTCATTCAATGAAACCATTCAAATGAATAAAAATATAATTTAACTTGCACTAGCACGTGGTGCTTGGCCGTTAAGAAATGTTCTGGCATGATACATTGAAATATGCATAGCAGATTTCATTTTAATCTTTTTTGTGTCGTTATTTTTTTTAAAACCCGTTTGATGTCTATTTTTTAGCTGAATTAGTAATAGCAACCCTATTTATTTATAAATAAATATTTTATAATATTTAGTTACAATAAGTTTTAATATGTGCTTTCGTTTGGTTGGAGATAAATACATCTGACTAATTGGTCACGAGCTATCCAAGCTGACACGTTGGAGGGTGAAATTGAACTTAACAAAAATAACATCTTATTTTTTTGTTTCATTAGTTTACTTTGATTCCAATCTGAAGATAAATCCTTTTTGGAAAGTATACTGTGCTAATCCCTGTTTTAGTTTATTAACATGCATTTTTTTTAAATTATCATGTTTATAGAATTTCCCTTTTCATGTCAAAAAATATATAGAATTATTCTCAAACAATAAAGTTACTTTTGCACATTTAATGAGGAAATTTTTGTCTGATTCAATGTTAAACTTCTCAGGATAGAATTTCTACTTCAAATAAACAACAAATCTTAAAGTCACTTCTCTTTTGTTTCGGATGTGTGTTTAAGGAGCCTTTTTCTCAGGCACTTACGGTCTTTGAGGACATAATTGAAAAGGGATAATCTGATCACAAAAGAGTTTCGATTTATGTCCGCCATCATCGTTCAGGGGCAGCCTTTTGTTTATCTTACAAATATAAATTACATTGTATTCTAAAACGCAAAGACACAGGGGGATCTTCCATTTCACAACAAAAAACAATTGATTAAAAAAAGAAAACACCAATCCAAAGATAAAGCCGAGGAATTCTGCGGCGGATGTAAGCGGGCAAATCTTTAGACTTGTCATTTGCCGTGGCCCACACGCGAACACTCTTGATTGGGGAACAATGAGATTAAGCACCGATGTAAGACGACGGCCCATTTCTAATGGCATTACAATACCTCACGACGTCTGAGAAAACTTCGTTTAATTATTGAAACAACTAAATGTGCATTCAGCTCTGAAATCCGCTTCCTTTTTCTCAGAATTTATTTGCCACCTCGCCGCTTGAAATGCCAGCTTAACGTAAGAAAAATGCCACTGTCAAAAATTACGAAATATTTATGTCAAGATTAGTCACCTTTAACGATCAGCTTATTCGCACGGAATATTAGTTTCGTTATATGGTTAGCAAATAATAGGGAATGCATTCATTTGAAATTTATCTAATTATTAGAAAAAATCTAAAAATGTGAATTTAAGGGTTTCAGTCTAGTACAGATTATTGTGTGCACAAATTTTAAAAAAACTAAGAGTAAAACATAAAATCAAAATCTTATTGTGGACTTAAAATGCGTGAACACATTTTTTCAATATTAATTTTAATATTGGCGAAACCATGCTATTGGATTATTTAACGGAATAATGATATTAGTTTCAATTTAGATATATTAATAAAATAGTGAAATTAAAAAATTATTAAAATTAGTGAACAAAGTTTGCTTCAACATAGATTTAATTATACTTGTTGTCGTTACTCGTGGCACTTGCCATGGACAAGCCCCGATGATACATCAGCAGATTTTAAGCCAAAAGTATCCATCTCTTGTTTCAAGTAGCGCCAACTAGGGCCGAGAGTACGACTTAGCTACGCACTCACCACATTTGCTTGCACAGTCCCTTTTTGCAGGGGGGGGGCACCGTCACACATCTCACAGATAGCACACGGAAGAACAACCATTCACAAACCAGGACCTTAAGCCGGGACTCCCAGAACACAAGAAAGACGCGCTACCTCTGTGTCAGAAAGCCGGCAAGAAAAGGTAAGTAATTCGATTTAATTAAGATAACTAAGAAACAAGATGTATATTCTCGTGGTATATCTTTCACAAACTTTAAATACAGTATGAAAAAATATGTAAATAACATTAAAACAGTGAGTACGACTTTAGCCTCACAATCATCACAGTCGCTTGCATAGTTCCTTTTTACAGGGGGGGCATATTCACACGTCTCACAAATAGCACACAGAAGAACAACCTTACCCGAACCAGAACTCCCAGAGCACGAGGAAGACGCGCTACCTCTGTGCCAAAAAGCCGGCTTTAATTATACTTTAATAAATATTTAACAATATTACCAGTACATCAAATTGTGAAGAAAGAAATGGGATTTCTTCCTTTTTATTAAAGTGATCAATCTTTGTCTAGAGATGGAAAAAGACTAGCCAAATATTTTACAAAATAATTTTTTCTGTCACTCTTAAATTATTATCAGCCCCTTACGATAAATGGAAGAACTATAAACATAAATGAATTATAACTCACTTCCGATAAGATTGAAATGATTATTACAAAAGTCACGCATTTTTTTACTTGTGTGTTGCAACTTCGAAGTGAATACACACAAACTTGTTTGTTTTATTATAAAAATAGGTTTATTATGCATTATAAATTATTCTTTTTTTTTCTATAGAAAAGGTAAGATCTAAAAAAAATTTGTATTTTACTGAACTTCAAATTAAAAAAATATTCTTAAGTTTTATGCACAAGTATTAAAAGAAATTTTAGTAATTATTAATTAAATAATTCATTTTTTATTCATCAAAATTTAAGCTTTCAAGTGTATGAAATATTATTATCATGTGAGAACATGATGTTGTTTTGGCTTGGAGGTTTTGATGCCTAAAATTTATGGGCAAAAAATAAAGTTTATGGACAGCCGGTAATTATCGGTTGAAGAATTTTTTACCTGCTTTTACCAGTATTGCATTATTATTACGTTTGTTCCTTTGACAGCGGAAGCATTTTTAAAAGGTTGACGCACAATTATGACATCGTAGCTGTTATTTCATCTCAAAATCGGTCGAGCTCCAGAACTTTGTTTGCCAAAACTGAAATGACCAAATTAATTCAGACAAATAAGGACTTAAAAATAATAGTGTTATCACATGATAACTTGAAATTTGGGATTATAGAATTCATTTTGTTTATATTTTATCTCATGTTGCCTATTTTATGGAATAAAGAAATACTTTTTATTTCAATTCAATGTTCCTTTTCGTCTCCCTGTCCTAACATGAAATGCTTCATTAAACTCGTTAAAAAATTTAAGACTTATAAATCAACTTAAACTTTAAACTTATTTAGACCCACTAATATTCTCATTCACTTTTTAATTTAAAAAAATGAAATTGCAGATTAAAAGAGGATTTTGTTATGATAATGTTTTATAAGAAAATTATTTATTATATTGAAAATTTTATATTTTTATCGTTAGTAATGCAAAATTTTTGATATTTAAAAAGTATTACATTTTTCGGTAAAAAAATTAATAATGCTTATCTTACAGCTGATAACTCTTTTTAGAGTTCCAATTAAAAAAAAATATTCATATAAGAGTAAAACGTACGTTATTTTTTTATTATTACGCATTTTTTTGAAGTGATATCTTTCTTGATTCTTGAAGTATATTTATAATTAAAGAGGCAGATGATTAAAAAGATGTGATTAATCTTAGTAGCAAAATTAAACCAATTTTATCTTTTAAGCAAAATTGAAAATAATTTTTTAAAGCTATTGCATCTTTGTTTGAAATTCATTGTTTTTCTTATTTTTTTTATTTATTTATATGCTTTTTTTTGAGATCAAAGATCTGTTGCCATTTATCATTGTCATAATAATCACATTTTTTTCCCTCAACAATCGGGAAAAGTAATTTCGCGACTGATTCGAAATTTCGGTTCTTCGAATAATTCAAGATTTCTCCTATCGAGTTGTTGCTACGAGCAATCTTCACATTCTTGAGGACAAAAAGAATATTTTTTTTAATTTTAATTGCTGAAATTTTAATTTTAATTGCTATCCATTTCTTATAAACAGAATTTTTTAAATGGTTTTAAAGCATAAGGATTTTCAATTATTGCCATCTAAACTAATAAAAAGAAAATAATGTTCTTGTTGGGCTTCTACAATATAAGTATTTGAACTACAAAATTTGAAACAGGCAACTTTATACAATTCTAATAGATTATTAAAAGAGTTTTTTTAAAATTTTATATTAGAATTTTGATTAATTAAATATAAAAAGATATGTTATCATTTTTTTTATTTTATAAATTTATTAAACATTTGTATTTTTTGAGAGTTATTAGACAATAAATAACTTGGAAAAATATAATTGCATAGTAATAATAATTTATTTTAAACAGTTGCATTTTTAATCATATTAATTAAACTGCTGTGCAGTTTTTGCCAAATGATAATAGCTTTGTAAAAATATTTATCCCGTGATTTTTCACGTACATTTTAATGTGACAGTGAAATTCAAAGCGTTTTCAATGTTTCTTCATGATTTTTTTTCCATAGCTGAAAGCTAAGGAAGAAGATTCTGATTGTCATGAATGTCGTTTACTGGAAAATGAAAACAATAGACAGCGTGCAGTTTAAAAGGCGGGAAATAAGAAATTGAGATAAACGGTGCAACAAATCCAAAGAAGAAAAAAAATAATGGGAGTATTTTTCTTTTGATTGCCTTTCCTAATTTAACAATACGGTGAGTTTTCTGTTTAGCTTTATATCATAGTAAAAAAGTGTATACACTTTATCCTCAAAATTTATTATAACCATCAAAATGTGTTAGTAAAAAAAGTCAGTAAGAGACTCGTTAATTTTAAATATTCGGCTACAGAAATTTAATGCTTTATTTAGATGCAATAATTGCAAATAGGTTTCAAACACCTTCGAATCTCAGGGAATTCTAAGTTACATTATATATTTATAATGCTATAAATGCATAATGTAATTCAGTTCTATTACAATAAAAAGAAGTAAGCATAATTACATTAAAGATCTTGAAATGAGGGCAATAAATGAATTAATTTTTTGCCCAAACTAATGATAAATCGATATCTGGAAGCTTAAAATATATTATTTTTAGAAGAAAATATTTTTCTGTTTATACAACTTAGTTATGTGGTAATGGAGTGACTGGCTGTAATTAAAAAATTTATATATAACTTTCTAATATGAATTTATAAAATTCTCTATTAATATACAAACAGTTCGAAATCTATTACAACAAAATAATTAAAATTTATATCCAAAACATATAAATAATTAGAAACGTAAGTAAAACAATAATTTAACTATTTATGCGAAAAACTTACAAAAATGTCCAAATATTTTTACAACGGAATGGTTATTTAGTTTTATTATTTGACAGTTAATATAATTTGATTTTATATTATAACTTAAGCTTTAAGTCTAAAAACTGTAGAATAATAAGAAAAAAATATCTAGCAAATTTGCATCTACCGTATATAAAAAGTCATGAAATTGTTGGATTAAACAACAAGAAGTTTTCTAAAAAAGAAAAAGAGATATTCTTCTCAATTTGTTTAGCCATTTGAATTAAAATGACGAGTCTAGTCTCATCTTAAACGATCTGATAGTTGCATTTACCAAAAGTTATTGAGAATTTATACTTTTTATGAAAAATGTTACTTCAAAAGAAGATTTTTATAAAAAAAATCCGCCAGTTTATACATCAACATCTCTTCTTAAAACTAAGAAAAACCCTCAGAAGCTACTACACCCCTTCTTTCCGTTATAAAGCAGACACAATATCATCATCAAAACTAAGAAAAAAAATTGAATCGTCTTTCTGAGTAGAGGTGACTGAAAATAAATTACAGTTCATGAGGCCAAGGAAAGAAAAATGGACAGAAATAGATTTTTTTGTCATTCTTAACGATTATGTAATAACAAGGAACTCTTAGCATCATCCCTATTTACTTCTTTTAAAGATAAGCACATTTTTTATGCTTGGTTTTCAAACTCGCCCATATCTTCGGATTTGAATTTAAAAAGGCTTTAATTTAGAATTGGAGAAAAAAGGAATGTTAAGTATTTGTGTAATCAAAAAGCGCATGCAAATAAACTTTTTTAAATATTTGTTTATATAAATACTTTTAGAAGTCCCACCTGAATAATAGCATTCTTTTTTGCAAGATCCCGTTTATAAATCTTGGATGGATTTTACAAATTTTTCCTGCTTTAGAATTTGTTAAGCGTGTTTTTCAACGTGAAATTTTGCTGGGGATCTTTTTCACGTGCGTGAAATAAACCTTCAGATTAAGAATTTGCTTTTAAATTTTAGCATAACTATCTTAGCTTTATCATTTTAAACAAAAATCCATCATTATGCAAGGGCATATTTTATTTAAAAAAACGTATCTTGGATCTCACACATTAAAATTATTACGCAAATAAGATAGATAAAACATTTCACCTGCAACTATTATGATCATCAAATTAAAAGGAAAAGCAATTTAATCTCACACAAAACTTCAATATTATTCTGATTTTTTCTATCAAGTCAGAAGATGGTGTTATTTTGAGAATGAGGCTTGTGGCGTCAACAAAAATCCGTAGACGAAAAATAAAACAATCCGTAGGCGAAAAATTGAAATTTTATTATCTACGCGAGCATCTCAATAACGAGTTGCCATTGCATTTACAAAAGCTCTGATGAAAAAAAAAATAAGTTAACGATCACAGCAAAAAAACCTAGAAATATGTCATTTCGAGCACGTGATTATACGAAATGAAATAAAAATATAATGGCATATTTTTTAAAACAATCAATGCGAAACAAAAGTTTTTTTGGGATCGTTTGCGATACTAAAGGGACTCATTCAACGAAACAATTAAAGTGAATAAAAAATATAATTTAACTTGAACGAGCACGTGGTGCTTGGCGGTTCAAGAAATGATGTTCTGGCATGAGGCATTGAAATATGCACAGAAGATTTCATTTTATTCTTTTTTTTTTGTATTTGAATTTAACAATTCGTTTAAATAATGAATTTTGTTTTTAAAATCCTTAACTATTTCTTATTTCTGCTATAAATCATTTTACGAAATTCAATGCAAAATACTTAGGTATGCAAGCTATATAAGTTTATTCATTGGATGTCGGAAACAATCCACGTAAAGTAAGTTTTTTTAAAAATCAAAGATAAGTATTAGATAAAATGTTTCGATTTATCTATTAGCATATGTTAAAAAAGTATCAGAATGTTTTTGAATACTTGAAACTGTTTTAGAATATGAAGCACTAACTGTTTTTCTTTTAGTAGGGTCAGTGAATGTAAATGAAAACTTATGTCGAAAAATTTTACTATTTTCCCCTGTTTAAACTAATTATATCAAATAGAAAAAAGTTCTTATATTTATATGAATGTTCTAGGACTCACCAAATAATGTCCTGTCTCTCAAATGAATTTATTAACTGACCAGTTATGGCTATTCAAAATGACTCCAATATGTTCTCTATTTCCCCAGGGTAATTGGGAAGGCTAATTTTAACTTCCTATTGCAATAATGAACTAATTTGAAAAGAGCAAATCTGAAATCATAGAAACTGCTGTTTATTCTTCCAAATTTATTTTACCTCCCTAGATTCCTTAAAGTACTATTTTTTCCGTTGCTATTCTTCAAAAGAAATGTATCCTATTTCATAAAATATCGTTTATAAACTATTATAATCATTTAACACTTTTAATAAGAAATAATTAATAGCCATTCTAACTTCCATTTTATTGGTAAATTTAGAAAATGTTGTGGGTCAAAGCAGAATGTGAATGTTAAAACATGTTATAAACGCGAAAACATTGTTTTTTTAATGGAAAAACGTATGAATTACAATTATTATTTTATTTTACTCATGCATACATTATGCAATGAATAAATGAATAAAACACAAACATTATAGATATGATTAAAATACTTTACGGAAAAAAGATGCTTACTAAAAAAGGTGGCAAACTTGAAATAGAATAACAGAGGAAAAGTTTTTGGTAATTATACAGAGAACAATTTTGAGAAAAAAATTAATTATCAAAATTAGAAACGTACGTAGAACAGAAGAAAAGTTCTCATCTGCTAGTCTATTTCTTATTTTTGATTTTTTTAAAATTCATTAGTGAGAAAGTTAGCTCACAAATGCAATTGCTGCCAAAGAAAGTTGCTAATGCTGCTGCATTTTGCTTTTAGCATAAAAATTCCACCGGAAAGTCTTTATAAAATCCTAATATCGGTTTTCCTTTGAATTGATTTTTGAAAAAATCAGAATTCTGCAAATCAATTAAGGCTAACTGCATTCTCTCATCCACTAGATTTACATCAACAGGAAATGGAGACGAAAATACATCTATTTTTGTTTGGCACTTTTCAAAATCTGAAAATCGATAATCAAATGCATTACGCAAGATTTGAATTTGATCCTCATACTGCATTTTCACGTGTTTAAATTTTTCACGTCCGCGAGCTTCTATAAGGAAACTCGTACTCGCAGGTAGCAATGAAGGGAACAAACTGAAAAGTTGCGTAATAAAAAGTAAATAAACTGGATGAAGAACTGTAAATTATTTATTCTGATGTAGAATCGTTTTCGTTTCATACTTTTTTCCTGTTTATTTGACAAAGTCTCATTTCATTTTAAATTGATCCTATTTTATTTACAACATTCGCGGGCCAACTTCGAAGACTACAATTTTGGTTCTCGGGCCATAGGTTATGCATCCCTGCTTTATAAAAACATGAATGGCAGATTATTACGAAGTACAAGAAGAAAATATCTAAGATTTAGTAATGCGCTTTAAGTTGAGTAAGAAATAGAAGTCAAGTTCAAAAGTGTAATTTATCATTAAAGCAAATCGTTCAGTCTCCTATGTCTCTGTTTATTTAAAAAAGTTTTATTTCATAAATTTTTTTATAAATTATTTATTTATAAAAAATTTATGAAATAGTATATAAAAATTATGAATAATAATATAAATTAATTATTTCATAAATTATTTATTTAATAAAATAAAAATATATTTCATTTTTTAAATATTTTATATTAAAAAATTATTTTAAACTTAAAAAATTTATTTCAACAAAAGGATCTGGTATGATAGTTTTAATATGAATCTCGGAAACTTAAAATTATCATTAGATACCAAAATAAATTTATAATTTGGTATCTAACCTTCAAACATGACACATTGGGCTTGTTCATCAACAATTTCTAAGGCGGTTGAAAAATGGTCATTTATTAAGGTATCTTCAAAATAATCGATAAGTTTTCATTTTTGTTGAAAAATCAACCATAGATGATCCTAGATGTTCCTTAGATTATCTTCACAACTTCTATATCCTATTGGTAGGAGTCACAACAATCGCCATCCGAAGGCTTCCTTAGCCTCACTTTTTGTTTTGTGACTTTTGTTTCCTTCCTTGCCTGATGTCAAAAAATATCAAATCATTATTAATAACCAACTTTCATACGAGAATATAATATGATCTCCCTGAATAATCCAGAACAATAGTTAGTAACATGATATAAAATACTGAATATTACAGACAATACGGATTGCTCTTGGTTCCTTAAATTTAATATCACTTCCTGTCATATAATAATTTATTCCAAATGTATGAAAAAATCCCCCAGAGTAAAAATTGTTAGAAATTATTGAGAAAATTAATTGTTCTTTATTTCAAGAGAAGTTCCAAAAATAAAAATTGTATCATAAATAGTGGCCTTTATATCCTATAGATCCAAGAAATATATAACTTAACAATTTTTCTTTAAAATAACTAATAAAGAGAAGGAAAAAATGCCATTTAGGAAATATGTCACATTCCTTCTTTCAATTCTGAAGTAAGTTTCGAATGTGGTTATAATATGCATCAATAAGCAAGCATTGAAAGTAACTCTGAAAAAACTGCATACCCTTTTCACCTTCTCCAGAGAGCCTTCAAGAATGCACTTGTTCCTAAGTTTGCAAAGACTTCACCTATGCATACTGTAATCACCATTTTCAATTATGCTCCTTGGTATCCTAAAAGTTGTAAGAACTTTTCTCTATATAATTTAGTAGCGTTCAATTTTTAAAAAGGAATTCATTCTTATTTATTAAAAAAGAAACATGAATTTTAGAAGAAATATATTTATAAATTTATATGTTTTTTAAAAAATATATATTTAAAACTACTTAAATAAAATAAAAAATTTACAGATGGTTTTGGTTAATGTAGTACTTCTTTTGGTATGCAAAAATAAATGGTTTGTAGTTAAATAATAACAACCATGATTTAATT
>JAOUZG010040215.1:9507434-9555308 GCA_026289955.1 Argiope argentata | reverse complement strand
ATATATATATATATATATATATATATATATATATATATATATATATAAGATAATATAAATACATCATTCACATTTAATTATCATAACAGAAATTTAATTATCTAAAGAACTTAAGAGATAATTTTCATTAATAGGTTTTAATTTTAATTCGCCGGCTTTCTGGCGCAGAGGTAGCGCGTCTTCCTCGTGTTCTGGGAGTCCCGGTTCGAGCATGGTTGTTCTTCTGTGTGCCATCTGTGAGATGTGAAAATGTGCCCATCTGTTAAAAGGAGTTGTGCAAGCGAATGTGGCGAGTGTGTAGCCGAGTCGTACTCTTGGCCCTAGTTGTCGCTACTTCAAAAGCAAAAGACACTAATTTCGGCTTAAATCTGTTGCTGTAGCAGCGGGGGGCTAGTCCATAGGCAAGTGCCATAAGTAACAACAATTTTTAATTCACACGATATTTCAATTGGTATCTAATTTTGAACTCTTTAAATAATTATAAGCATAATTTTAGTTATGAGAAATAATTTACACTATTATCATCTTACAATCCTTAAAATTTAAGAAATTTTTATTTTAGTGTTTGGCAGCTTATTTATTACTCAACAAAACTATATTTTAACGAAAATTTACGTACGCAAACCTCATTTCTTACCAATTAAAGTTAATGAGTTACGTTCAGAATTTAATTTAAGTTCTCAACGGATCTCAGTATTAATAACCGCAACATTCTCAATATTAATAATCGGGAAAAAATCAGAAAACAATTGTTAAATTATGGGAAGCATAACAATTTTTAAAATGGTCAAAACTTCTTTACGATATTAAACTGTATAGTTTGTACACTGCCCAATTTCCTGAAGAAATAAAAATACTTTTTAAAGTATATGAAGTTCGTTATCCAATCGATCCCTTTAATGTTTCTTTTATGAATATTAATTTACTCGTCAAAGATGTTTTTACGATAATTACCCTTCCGTTTCTTGTATACAATATTTATTGAACATTTTATATCAGTAATTACACACAATATTTATCACTATTTAAATAATAGTGCAATATATTCTTAAAAATAAAATTATAATTCAAGCATTAATTGAATGAACATTTATTTTTGCATTATACAAGATTACATGCAAGGAGGTGATAAAAGTAATGGAATAACAATATAATAATATACAAATAACAATGGTATCGCGTACAAAATAGATGAATGAGCAATGCATCGCCAAGGCTTTCATTTGTATTCTAGTGTTTCTTGTTAAAAAGTTTTGACGTGATTGTGGCGGCCCGACAGAAGTTAAGAGACTTTGTAGGAGAAATGGCAGTTGGAGCTAGGCGTATATGGTATACCATTTTGTAAATCATTTCGGTATTCAATATGCCGAGGGTTGTTTAAACTTCAAGCATAACCTGCTACCATAATCCATGCAGTTGATAACCGCCTGCACGTATGCGTGGAATTGGCAATGTTAACAGGCAAGCAATACTTCTTAAAACAACCGCAGGAATCAATATAGGGGGTACAACATACGTGTCCGTTCGGACGGAGTTGCTAAATTTAGCTTTTATGTTCAGAATTTCGAAGGTGGCATTAGAAGACCGATTCAAGTGTCTTTGGCTAACAGCACGACATCAGCAGCAGGGCTTCTCCTCGGCTTATGACCATATCGGTTGAACCTTGGACGTCTGGAATAACAAGACCCTGTCAGTTTTCATTTGATAAGAGCTGATAGTAAGATTCGAACATAGCGTAGATATAGTGGTCACAAAATTAATTCATGGCCAATAAGGCACTATGTAAACTGATGGTGTGGGCCGTGGCACTGTTTGGGTCCCCTGGTTCCACAGAACTAATCATTGATTGAAAATTATTATAGTCAGCTGCTTGAAGACTATTATAGTTATCCATGGCCTTCATGTACCGAACCAAAGATGGGAATTTTATGAATCATAAATACGAGATATATTCAGACCACAATTGTATGTTATTATTTTGAAGAACAATCTGGACAATTCCACTGAATAGTCGCCTGACTTGAATACCACCGAACATTAATGCGACATAATCGAAAGGCCAGTTGATGCCCTAAATTCTGTATGGCAATACTTCCATAATTATGGGCATATATAAAAGCAGCATAGCTCAATATTTCTATAAGGGACTTTCAACGACTTGTTGAGCCCATAACATGTCAAATTGCTGCATTTCAAAAGCTGAAAGTTGCTACGTTATAAGGAGGTATCCCATAAAATTAACCACTTCAGTGAATTAATTGAAACTTTGTATGAGTTTATTAAAAAAATCGATACTTTTAATTAAATAAATTTTATAATTTTTTAAAAGAAAAACGCATTTATATCTTTAATTATTTTCATTTCAAAAATTAAATTATAATTTAAGTATTAAAGTTTTATTTAAAAAAACTGTATTTTTTCATATAAAAATGAGCAGCTTAACTTAATCGAGCAAGTTTGTAAATTACTATATTTTAAGTATTAAAAATTTAAAAAAAACTTTTTTTCATATAAAAATGAGCAGGTTAACTTAAACGAGCAACTTTTTAAATTGTTATAATATTTTAAGTAATTCTGAATATTTTTTTAAAATGTATCATATAAATTAATATTTTTTTCTAAAAATAAAATTCAAGAATTAAGAGATTAAACAGTTGTTTTTGCATGAAAGATGAAAATATATTGATTAAAATTTGAAATTGTCAAATAAATTTGAAAAAAAAATAACGAAAACAATAGACCAAGATCGAACTTAAACCTCGCTCTACG
This sequence comes from Argiope argentata, assembly GCA_026289955.1. Classification (NCBI taxonomy): domain Eukaryota; kingdom Metazoa; phylum Arthropoda; class Arachnida; order Araneae; family Araneidae; genus Argiope; species Argiope argentata. The sequence goes on along the minus strand of JAOUZG010040215.1, from coordinate 9,552,539 downwards.
CCTACGATGTTCAGAATAGCTACAACATCGATGCATTATTAGAATATCAACTATGTTTTAAGTTTGAACGCCTTCTTCTCGAAACTAGGTAGCTATTATTTTAAAACTTTAATGAACGAAAATTCTAAAGATACACTCTCATTATACTAATTCTCAATGCAAATTCAACTTTCCACTTCGTACGCTCTTCTTGTTGGACAGATATTGAGAGTATTTTATCTCTGCATGAACTTTTCAATGCATGAAAACACACATTCAAATACTTTAGCTTTATACTAAATAGGTAATTATTTTGAATAAAGTTATTAAATCACTTTAAGCGTAACAAATTTAAATAAGTGTTGCTTACAAATGAAATATTTCGGCAATCCCAGTTTCTTATTTATGGCTCCTCAAGTAACTATAATCCTTTGTTAAGAAGCTCTGTTACACACTCTTACACATCTATAATCATTGTTTATCACTAATCCTTAACGTTTCTTCAATTGATGAGTTTCTTCATGTAGTTTTAGTATCCGTTTCGATACGAATATCTTATTGCATACTTCACATTCATAACCCGTCTTCCCAGTGTGCAGTCGCATATGTGTTTGTAAAGAACCTCTTCTAACAAATTTTAAATTGCATATTTCACAAGCATAAGGTTTTTCTTCTGTATGACTTGATAAGTGCTTTTTATAACATTTAAGACTTTTGAGTTTCACAAGGCATTGTCTGCAATTATAAACAATCCCCAGCTGTGTAGTTTTAGGGCTTGGATTAGTTATAACTGGATTCTGAGGATGTTCATTTGTTTTAGTGGCATTTTTAACAGCATCAGCTTTGACTTGGTTACCAACAGCAGGTGATGAGGCTCGTTTTTTGTTTCTTCCATTTTCATCATCAGATTCATCGCTGATTAAATCCACCACTACAGGAGGTATTGAAAGCTGTCTGAAAGGTTTTATAGTTTGACCCAAAGAGCTTCCAGATTTGCGCCGTTCAGTTGCCAATATCTTCTTCTCAAACCTTTTAAGACTAAATTTGAATTTTTCCTCATTTGCATGTTCTATCAAATGATCCGCAAGCTCAAAATCTGAAGAAAACTCCTTGTCACAAATGCAGCATGATTCTGAATATTCCATAAGCGATGATTCTTCGGCATAATTGGCCATGATTTTCTGTGTCACGTAGTTGCTAATTGTTTCAAGGTGCTTTGTTTGAACAACAAAAGATTATTTCTTCATCAATGTCAGCACATCAATCTGTAATAAAAAACAGTGGACTGTAATTTATTACAGATAAAATAAATACTATGTTTTTTAAAATTTCTTTATCGTGATAAACTTACAAGATTTCATTATACAATTAGAAATTCTTCTGTCACATCAAGTTTCTAAAGCATCGTTTCCATGACCCGTGTGTGATTTGCGCCGAGTGCATTTTGCCTTATTTACCCTTATTTTGATTATTCGGGGCTCTTTGATGTTTGTTCATTTTACCGATAGTTTGAGGGAAACTCCGGACGAGGCGATAGTGGTCCTACAATAGGTCAGAACATATTCGTAAAAATGAATGGGTCATGAAAACTCGTCTTGAGACGAGTACTTTATATAATAGGCCAGGATCACAGGTTTAGTAGAGGAAATTTTAACAGGGTTCTTCTCTTAAATTAAAATGATGTATCAAAATAGCTAAATGACTTTTATTACATTTTTTTCTTTTATTTATTATTATTAGATACCTTATTTTAAAAAGGTCGAATAGTACCAATATTATTTTGATAGTGATTGAACAATGAAATTATTTTTTCACTTAATAAAGGATGGTAAATGAAAACATAGAGTGCTCAGAGTAGATCAAATAAAATTAACGCTACTAAACCAGATGCAGATATTAAGAAGAAATTTTTGATTATTCTCCATAATTCATAAAATTAAGTAAATTTTAGCTTATTTCATTGGTCATATAGTTGCATTTATTGATGAAAACTACGGGAGTGGTTTTTTATACATTTTATAGTAAATTCTTCCTTTCCCGCATAAAATCGTGAACCGTGAACAAGAATGTAAATAGCATAAATGCACAGCTTTTTATTTTTACAGTGCCACATATGAGAGTTGTATTATTGTAATACAGTAAAGAAAACCGTTATTTGTGTGTCAACTTCTTGATATTGGAGGTCAGTAGTTATAAAATATCGATTTTTTTAGTGTGCGTATATTAAAATGAGTGTACGATCCTTAGTTGGTTTTTTTTGGGGGGGTGATAAGCCCTTCTCTTGCAATTAGCACACATAAGTAATAAAAAAATTAAGTGTGTATTGAGGCGTCTTTTTTTAGAATTTGACACAGTATAACAAATGTATCCCATCCCATAAGGAATTGCATTTATTTAAATCATTGCATTTTTGAGTTACAGCATTAATATATGCATGCAAAACTTCAGACTGACAAGTGGTCAATCCCATCAGAATTTGATATCAAATTTGTTATGTATCTAAATTTTAGAATCTTGATTGACTTACCTAATTTTAAATATCTAGGCCTTCAGGTTCTCTAACTATTGTATTCACTTATACTGGATAGTCGGAGAGACAGACATTTATTAAATCAAGTTTATAAGAAGAATATTGGTTTATAGAATAGGTACCATTTCAACCCATTTTAATAAACCTATTGATGGAAAACTCAGATTCTAAATCATTAATATACGTGCGGGAATGCTATCTCAATAATACAGTGAGCTAAATGAATGGAATTTCTATAAAAGTTGTATCTCCAGAATTGAAGATATGCATAGAGCTTAGCTAAATACATTTGCAGTGAATGCCTATCTAAATATAATTTATATCCATCGTAAAAAATCATCAATAACTTTGATGAATCACATAAATCATAACAGATACTGTAAATTACAGGCTTCGTCGTAATTGTGTATGACGTAAATTCCATGTCACTCAACAGTCGTGTATTAATTCGCGATGCTTCAATAAAAACTATTCTCTCTTTTTCTCTTCGGAATGCACATGCGCATTGCTTCGGTGAAGCTCGAAGTAAAAATCAAAAGTTTAGTTTATTTAGTTAAAATGTAAATAAAATTATTTTTATAAAACGTTTCAATGATAGGAGTTACAAAAATACACGCAACCCTAATCATGATACATCCAAGAATTGATTACATAGATTTGTAAAAGTAATAATCTATAAAGGTAACTGAGATTTGATGAGTGTTATGGGAATCATAACTGGAAATCTGGATTAAATTTTGCACCTGATTAGTTCAAATACAAATAAATTCCTTTCACTTTAATATGAAACCTGGAACGAAAACGTACATTATGTCTTTCTTGTTAATTTAAAAGTCGTTGGGACAATCCTCTCAATAACAAAATAACTCTTAAAATTACATAGATACTATAATTTCATGCAATGAAATCTCTAAATATGATAAGCTTTACAATGCCGATTATAATCCATGGAATACTACTGAAAGTAAAAAACACCAGACTCTCCGATCCGCCACGAAGGCACCCAGATTTAAACCACTAGGCCTGAATGCCGCCGCAAAAGCAGCACTGGTGAGAACTGTGGTTGAGTTCTAAGGGCCATCACCGGTCACGGTACAACTCTTCCAGTAGGAAGTACATCCCGTCATCGATAGAAGGAGACACCCTCACCGACTATTAGATTATAAGTGTATCCACCAAGTTGGTGAGATCCAGTCACTATGACAGAAGCATCTCAGCTTCTGGGCTTTCAAGATTAAAAAAAAGGAACTTCAAACCAATTAGATAAAATGGACAAATATACTACTTTAATATACCGTTACGATTTTTTATTTTAGTAAATTTTCTTAAAATCCCAAGTTTTATTGAATATTCCTTGAAACAAGGGTTTCCATTAAATCCATTTAATTTCTTTTAAATAAAGATTTTATAAAATTTTATACAATGTAAAAAGAATATATTTAATTTATCAAAACAAATATTTGCATATAATTGGATAATTCTATGATATTCCCTTCTTATGATAAAAATTTTGTTAATGATGTTATTGCGTCAAATTATTACCTCCCCCCGCCACACACACCAATTAAGTGCAAAAAAGTGAGAATAAAATTAAAGGCTTTCGGTTTTCTTTAAAGTATGAATTTAGTTTAAAGAAAATCAATACCATTCGTCTAGTTAAATATAATAATTCACGAAAATGGAAAGAAAATGTTGAAATAAATTGGTTATAAAATAAATAAAATGTTCAGCAATGAAGTGAAAAATTGGAATACAATCCTTGTGTCAAATTTGATTGCACAAAGCATTTCCTATTTGCTAGCAAATTTTAATTTTATAACTTTTTCATTATTTCAATGGAAAATGGTATTAAAGAATTATTTTAAAAAGATGATTTGTTTTTAATCTATTTAAGTCTTCCAGATGTTAGATTAGTAGTTTTAGCTAATACTCATTTATGAAGGATAATTGTATAAAATCGAATGGGAAGCTAAATAATTTGATGTGAAAGCTCTTTCACCTGCTTGAAAGAAAATTGTGAAACATTTCTTACACTTAGAGAACTCCATTTTATAGGGAAGGAAAAACACTGTTTTAATTCCTTCTTTCACCTTCTATATTATTGCTTTGTCCATTAATTTCGAAAATAGCTCCATTAAAGGGATTTTGAAAGAGTGAACTTCCAGAGGCGTCAATTTCTGATACGATGTTGAGAAACTTCAACAGCAGAAGGTAGTAGAGAGAGTAATATAGCTGATAATGTTCCTTTTTTTGGAGAAATAAGTACCTACGAGACGATTCCAAGTCAGGGGGCCTCTAGTTTCGATTTTCCTCATCTGAAACCAAGCGGTATAAAGCATTTCTAAAGGAAGTGTCCTAAGATGGGAGGACGAAATATTACAGGGAAAATTCCATTATAAATTACAAAATTATATTGATAACTTGGTTCGAGTGAAATATCGATAACCCAGTCAAGCAAAGGTCATTATTTGAGTTGCTTTACTTTCGTGTGACTTTCTTTCACAGTTGGTGTTTGAGCTTGTTAACTGTAACATGGGATTAGGTAACTTAAATTTATTTTCCTTTTGTTTTGGAGTAAAAGCATGATGGGAAATCAGAGGTTATCTATTTGTTTTTTCAAACTTATAAAAAAATAATGATTTAGTAGCTTAGTTCCGTTATGTATATTTTTATTCACCTTTGAATGTTTCTTCAAATTTTTTGTTCGGAAAATAATTTGCACTTGTAAAAACTAACGGTTCCATTATTTTTTTAACAAAATGAATACAATATAAAAAAATTCTATGATATATTTTCAAGAAAATTTATCATAGAATTTTCATTAAAATATATTATAGTATTTTCAATAAATTATCAAAAAAATGCTTTGAAAAACATTTGATTACAACTTCTTTACAAGTCTCTTTTGTATTTTATATCAATTTGCTTACAACATATAATTTTTTCCGATGTATTTTGTAATTGATTTTTACTGATTATTAATCATAAAAAGTAAGTATAAATAAAATTCAATTATAAGTCTGAAATAAAAATAATATTTTGTAAAATTAATAAACAAATAAAATTTCCACGAGGATATGGAAATAATAAATCATAGTTTAATTTTACTCTAATTTCTTTGTACATCAATTTTGTGCACTTCACACAAAAGTGAACAGATAGGAAATCATTATCTCAATTAAAAATGCTCATTTCAATAAAAAAATTTCAGCTTATTTTATAAACAATAGTCATTTCGGAAGAAAATCTTATAAAATTACAATTTAAATAAAGTATGTTGCAACAATTAATTAAAAAAATAATTAATATCAGACAATCAAATAAATATGATTGGATATTAAATTAAAAAGAAAAATTTTACCTAGATTAAAATGATCCATTTAGAGGATAATGAATAATATATATTAAGCAACTTATTGAAGAACGGTACAACTATATATCATTAATTAACAAATAAAGCCGCGGTCCCACTACGCGTCAATCTTCAAACTAGCCACGCGTTCCCCCTTTTTACCCCTCTTGCAGTTTCTCGGGGTGCTTTGACGTCTTTGAACGCGTCCGAAGTTTTCCCGCAAGTTGTCGATAAAGTGTCCAGGCATCAAAGGACCCCAAGAAGGGCAAAACGGGGGAACGCGTGGCTCGTCGGAGAATCGACGCGTCGTGGGACCGTGGCTTACGACGGCGTCATGGCGCAGAGGTAGCGCGTCTTCCTTGTGATCTGGGCACACAGGGTTCGAATTCCGATTAGGACATTTTTGTTCTTCTGAGTGCTCTCTGTGAGGTGTGTGAATGTGCCCCCCCCCCGGAAAAAGGGGCTGTGTAAGCAAGTGTGTGTGTGTGCCATTCTCATGTGAGCTAAAAGTAAGACTTCTGCCCTTGGGCGCTCAGGGGTTCATACCCTTAGAAACTACTGCATCCACCTTTCCGTTGTAAAGCGGGCACTTCGTCAACATCAACATTCAGACATTTCTAATAATGAATTGAGTTTTTTATAATTATGCCATAAATGTTTGCAATTTTGTTTTTATACTAATGCTTTTATGATTCATTTAGGGCACATTTTTTATATTTGATTATAAAACTTTCATGCAAAACTTGAAACCGTTATGAAAAATGAGATATATACATTAAAAAATTCACTTCCGCAAGTTATATTAATGACTATAATTATTTACGAAAGGTACTTCGTTTTCTCCGTAAAAGAGTTCTTCGTCTCTTTTACATAAAGTAGAACTGAATGTGCTTCTCATTAGCAAAATTGTGATTCTGCTCACAATTCTATTATACTATCTACTGCTGCTCTATTGAGAAGAAGTCACCCAACGCACGTTCACTTTCTGAAGGAAGTGTTGTTTTCGCCCGAATCCACAAAGCGCGTGTTCGTTATGTATCATGCGAGCACACATTAAGAAATTCAAGATGCACTTCGGAGACTGAAGAAGTGTTATGTTTGTAGTACACGGAAGTTTGTTTTGCGGATTACGAAATAACGTGCTATTCAATCTGAGATGGAAATAAAATGAAATAAAAAAAACCTCTGGAAGTGTTGATCTAAAAAAATGGCAATTGTACTGAATTCGTGAAGACAAAAATGATAATTGTTTTTATATTTAAGTACATAAGCGCCGAACTTTTTTGCACCAATGAAAATTTCCAGAGCTTATTAATCAAGCTTAAAATATTTCAAGTGTCTGGTATGGGCACCAATTCGAGCAAAATATTTAATTTCTTTTTTATTTTTAAAGCAAACACATTTCTGACGAAAATCTTTAATAGAGATATCCTCTACCGCCTCTTTTTGCGATTTCGAAAGAAAAAAATTGTAATATGTTACAAAAACCAGGAAACGACAGAACATTTCCTCAGAATTAAACACCCATCAGCCTCATTAGGTCATTGGGAAGAACATTCGAGAAAACCCTCCATAAAAAAAATAATGATATCGTTCCGTCGGAGCAGTTCGAGGTCAGAACCCCTCATTCCCTCTCTCATTAACTATTTCGTCTGAGTATCATATCATCACTATTGAAGGTTGTAGTAACAAATTCTAGAAGGGATGTATATTTTTTTTCTGTTTTTCGAGAAGTTTTTAATCCGATGTGGCAAGTTAAATTGTTTTATAATTTAATAGGATACAATTTCCTTCACTATCCTATTAGGAGTTTAAAATAATTTATAAATAATAAAAAAATTTCAAATCACCAACATTCGTAAATGTGTAAAAAAGATTATGATGCACCGCAAGAAGGTGCATTAAGTCATATCAATGTTAACAGCAGATTTCTCATCTTAGAATCAGCATCAATTTATTTCCCTGTAGTTAGCTCATGGAACCTACACCAATTATGTCGCAAGAAAACTGCAAACATTCCTTGACATACTTGAAAGTTGATTAATTAAGTGGGCGCCACGTTATTCAAAATGGAGTAAGAATACATAGAAAATCTAAACTATCCTCTTCAAGAAAGGATGTTGCAACGCCTCCTTTATACCTCTTTAACCCCTTGATTTATCTTTTGAGAGTGTGAACGATGTTGATTTTCTAGGACTTAGCATAAAGAGTAAACTAATTTTTTCGTCAGCATATCCAATAAATCAGAGATATTTTGGATTAATGTCAATATGCCATTAATATATAGACACTGAAATTTCTCAGAGTCTTCAAAAAATATTGAGACCCATTTTAATATCTATCCTCAATTTAGGTATTTATTGCTTCAAAATGAAATATAAAAATAGTATTGGACATATTTCAATCTGTCAATAATATCAGATTTCAGCTATCCAGTTTTAAAAATTGAAGATCATATAAGAAACAGCTAAGAAATCTTTTTTTTTAACATCGTACAATAGCTGATAATCTGATAATTAATCAATATTTCGTCATTTTTAGTACTAAAAAGTAAATATTTAAATTCTATAAAAATGCTCTCTTTCATTCATGCCAATCTAAATCAACAGATGAAAAAAAAAAAAAAAAACTCAAGCAATATATTACACTAATTGACTTTGTAAAGTATTTTTTCTCAGCCAAACTACAATTCAGACTAAATAAACAAACTTCAGCCATCATCTTCTTAATTTTTTTAAATTAAAAAGATTAAATATCTTTGCTATTTATTTATTTTCGTACTCACATTTTTTTCACATAAAATGAGTACAAATTAAAATATTTTTTTATTATCTAAAGAAATACAATAGTATTCTGTCTATTAATATTATATCATTTTAGTTATATTAACGTATCGTTGTAAAGCAACACTAGGACTATTAGTTTTGAATCACGGTCAGATGCCGAGGACGATTGGGGGTGAATTTTTAATTAATAGAAGTCCTCAGATATTTTGCAAATCTAAATTTCACTTATAAACTCCTTTTTATAGCTTCATCAACTCTTATATTATTAAGTAATGTGATTTTTTAAGCTTCATATTTTTTATTGTTCTCCTAAACAAAAACATTTCAATATCAGTTTTGTTTTTCAAATCTTATTCAAATTACCGAAAAACTTACATATTCTTGTACAAGAATTGCAAGCAACTTGCTAACTTAAATCAGATAAAATATATCATAGCCTTTCGACTTACAAAAATTGCATTGAAATGTTAAAAAGTCTAATTCTTTCCTAATTAATAAAACAATGAGATTTTAAAGGATTTTTTCAATTAATGTTAAACATCAAAAGGAAAATATTCAACAGAAATCATTAAAAAATATTTATACACATTTTTTGTTACTGATATTACTGAATATATTATTGCCGCTTTCACTAGTATTGACAGGCATATTTAAAATGATTGTTCTTATCTATTTGCCAGTAGAATAGTTATCAAGGCCAAAGAAGCAAATATATATACGCGTAAAGACAATTTATGTAAGAAATCCTTTTAAAAATACCAAACAGAATACTAAACACCATTTTAAAGTACTAAATAGTCCATTAACTAAACGGGAGAAGAAAAATATATGAAATCTTAAAGATAGATCGCCAAATGCTGGCAATAACTTTCATAGTGATAAATAATGGTGCCAAAACGGGAAAACGCCAATTTTTTTGCTTAGTGGCCATTAAAGTCCATTAATGGAAAAGTACTTACTAAATCAAGAGTGTGTCAAATGGAAATTTTATGGTACGTACTTTTCTCCAATACTTAAATAGGCAAACCTGAATTTCACGCAGATTTTCAGTTAACTTAATTTAAATTTTCTTTCCCTCAGTATTATTGATTAAGTTAAATGCAATTATGTTTATAATAATTTATATTTTACAATAATATTAATTTGTATGTATATTAATTCATATTTAAATTTTCTTCTAATTAATTTACTTATTCGTTATTGATGATATCTTAAAAAAAATTTAAAAAAATTCCCATACTGAAAATTTTTATTTTATTTTATTGCCGCTTATAATATTATTTATATGGAATTATTTTGAATACCAGATAATGTAATGTGAATTTACACTTTTTTAAAAAAATTTCATAATACTAAATTCCTAGAGATTCATCATAAAACTTTAAAATCTTATGGTCTATGTTTCAACGTTAAAACCTTCAGTTTTATTAGAGCTATGCTTATGTGTTTGTGTGAAAGGAGTATTATGTAATGTGTAAATGAGATTTATTTAAGGAATTGTACTTTTTCATGAAAACACAGTAGTGAATATCTTCTAAGAATTAGAACGAATAAGAATATAACATTCCTTTAAGCAATAACCTTAAGTATTGTTTCAATTCCTTAGATTATCAAAGAAGTTTAAAATAAAATAAGATCATTATGAGAAGTATTATGTAAGCACAAGCATAATCTATTAGTGTGACAATAAAGAAAAACCTTTGAAATGGTATTTATATGAATAATAAGATTTAATCAATAAATTTTTTATGCTGCATTGTACTTTATATGTTTTAGCTTCTGATACAAAACTGTCAATGGTATGACATATGGAAAAAATTTAACTGACGTATAAAATTTATAAAGATAAAAAAAATTCGATCAGAATATAATTAATATGCTAGTTTCGCTTCCTAAGAAGATGGAAAAGATTTTATAATGCTATAAAAGATATTTATATGTAGAAGTGTATTTCAAAATTCCCAAAATTGAAGCCACAGACAAATTGTTAATGTTAGCATGCGGATTATCTATAAAACGGAATAAGTCTTGACTTTTTAAATTTCTTCCAACCGGTTTAGCAGTTAACGTATTAAAGAAATAAATGTTCGAGGAAGATTAAGAACGTTTTATGTATTTTCTTTTTCTTTTGTTAAAAAAATTAACATGTAATAAGCAATTTGGGAATAAAATCTGTCAATAATTATTTTGTGGGAAAATTAATATGCGTAATATTTAATAAATGGTGCCACCTCTGACCACAGAACGGGTTTATGTGGTCAAATACCACCTGTTCTAACCAGATTTAATCTCTCATAATTAATTATATCTCCTTCTGAAAGTTAAGTCCTTCATCAAAAGAATATTTTCCCCTCTTATTTGAGGGGGAAATATTATTTTTCCTTCAAGAATATTTTTTGGGGGAACTAGAATATATTTGTGGGGGGAGGGACTAGAAAACAATTGCAAAGGAACCTAAAAAGAAGATAAAGGGAAATTTTATTTCTTTTCTATTAAATAAAATTCCGTTACTCCAATGGCTTTCTGTTTTTTGAAAGAAAAAGAATTCACTTTCAACGGATATTAATAAAGAATGCTATAAATAGAAAATTCATTCAATTTTCGAAAATCTTGCTGCCTTCAAGATTGCATTTTGTACTCAAAGAGAAAAAGGTTGACTTTCCCATAATATGATAATTACATAGTAATCTGAAATTAAAAAGCAAAGTCTTTATCAGGCAATCGTTCCTTAGAACATTACCATCGATTAACCTTGCAAAAGATAGGGCAAGAGAGGTCTTTGAGCAGACATCTTGGTAATCAATAATAATCTTTCAATTCTTTGATAGATGGCAGAGTGAACTGAATATAACAAAGTGCTTATTAGAGGTGCGCTTCTGTAATTTATAAGCTATCATTAAAAATATTAATTTCCCTCTCAGGATTTCAGCAGCTTAGACAAAAAGTTCCAAGATTGGAAATTCAATAGTAACAACGCTAACTGTATACCTGATTTAAAAGGGAAGAACTTTTAAATTATAATACATTTAATTCTATTATTAATCTATCTCTCAGAAGGTGTATCCATCGAAATAGATTCGTATGTGGTTTAGGAAGACATTTCGGTACTTTTCCGTTAGCCGGGCGGCAGCGAAAAATCGCCAATTAGCATATAATTCCGCCAAATTTCTTAAATCTGATTTTAAAGTGAAAAATCGCCAAATAATTTAGAATCCAGTCAAATTTCTTTGGCGATTTTTTGCTGGCGCCTGATTAACGGAAAATTACGTACATTTTATACTATATTGGTTAAAAACTTGAGAGGTCATGATGTACCAAGAGTTACATATTCTGAAGGAAGAAAAAAAAACATTGCAATGGATATAATATTTCATCAAATGGCAGCGGATATATGACTCTTAACAAGTAACAAAAAAATTAAGTCAATTCATACTTGGGTCAACTAAGAAAAAATATATGTTCGTTACTTTTTATTAAATAATTACAATTAATATAAACATTTTTTAAAAAAATTATTGAATTTTGCAAGAAATGAATTCGCATTCTTCACATTCACGTGGAAAATACTGAAATCCTTGCATTTTACCGATTGAGCTATGCCTTCAATTTTCATTACTAACTCCTAAAACTCTATTTTAAAGTATTAAAAGTTAATTAAATTTAACCCTTTAACCGGCTGGAATGTAGAAATTGGTCATATCAAACCTCTTCCATAACGACTTGAAAGTAGAAATCTTTGTCTTAAAATTGGCTAAAACGTGGGAAAATCATTTTCTAAAAATTTTCTAAGACCCGTAATTTCTGTCAATGCAGGTCATTTTATGAAGATTCAAAAACTTGATAGGTCAATGGGTTAATGAAGGAATTAATGTTTGAAAAACTGTATTAACATCAAGTGTCATCTACTACAGTTTTAAAGAAATGTATATGAACTTGAGTGGATGGATAAAAAATATTTTATTAGCGATTGAAAATTTGAACAAAATATATATGGAGTGTTAACTAATAGTAGGAATTGAAAAAGAACAGTCACCGCACTGAGTTCTCTCTCGAAAACGACCAGATATTATTCAAGTGACAGATCTCATCATCCGAATCACAGAAAATAACCATAAATGCTTCGAGCAAGTGCTTATATTTTAATTACATGATTGACAGTATTAAACTTTCAACCATCATATGAATCACGCATTTTAATTTTCATATAAGATGCACACGGAAAGAAAATATTATTGTTATTTCGATGGCTACTTTTACATTAGCCGGATACAAGCGAAAAATCAACGAATAAATGTAGAATTCCGCCAAATTTTTTACAGCATTTTTAAAACGAAAAATCGCCAAATAATAGAGTTTCGCCAAGTTTCTTTGGCGATTTTTCACTTGCGTCCAGTTAACGGAAAAGTACCTTTCGAAGAATTGCTATTTTAAACTTCATTCGGAATTTTTTTAAAAATGAAACCTATCTTCTTGTCAACTTGAACTTGAAGTACTTATTGTCTACTAATAGGATAACTTTTAAGTAAAATAAAAATTGAAATGAAATCTGCTATGCATGTTTCAACGTATCATGTCAGAACATAATTTCTTGAACGGCCAAGCACCATGTGTTCGTGTAAGTTAAATTATGTTTTTATTCATTTTATTTGCTTCGTTGAATCAGTTACTTTAGTATTGCAAACGATCCAAAAAGCTTTGTCACGCATTTATTGTTTTAAAAAAATATATCATTTCCTATTTATTTCATTTCACATAAACACGTGCTCAAAATGACAATTTTTTATGTTTTATTTGCTGTAGTCAATAATCTTTTTAAAAAATCAGAGCTTTTGCAAATGCAATGGCAATGCATTATTAAAAGCTGATTTTTTTGAGATGCTCGTACAGATAATAACATTTTTATTTTAAGCCTACGGACTTTTATTAATGTCAAAAACATCATCCCATAAACAGCATCATGTTCTGAAATGATAACAAAACCTGACTAAAGAAATTTAGGTAGTATTTTCCAGAAAACTGATCTTCTTTAGTCTGATGATAAACCCTTCAAAAAGAAATCCGTTTGCCGTTTTATCTGTCTTTGTGCGAGAGAACGTGATAATACGATTATTCCTCCAACTTGATGAATGAATTCTGGAATATGACCTTTATCACCAGAATTGTCACAATGTATCTAAATTGGGATTGAGCTGTCCATCAGTTTGCTCGTTCAAATGCTTGCCTTTTCGTATGCATGATGGATTAAAAAAATACTATAAGCAAAGTAAATGCAATGTGGTTTTGGGTCTTGATACCGAAACCTTAGAGCTGAATCAAATTCTAAACTGGTTCATTCATGAATAAAGGATATCCCATGCATATTTATTTTTAAGGATGCACGTTTTTATATTATTAAAAAGGATTTTAAAAAGGAAAAGAGAACTATTAATTTTATTTGACGCAAAATAAATAAATAAATTGCAATGGAGGCTCCTTTTAAATATTTTCACAAAACTCTCCATCAACTGATAGTTATGAATAATTAATTTAAAATAATCCTTACAAATAAGAGCAAATAGAATTCAGATTCAATTTCCCATTTTCTTTAAAGAATTTGCACAATTCCTTTCTGATTTTTAGAATTGTTAAGCTTGATATCATATTTTAAAATTTTTAATTTTTCTCTGATTAGCTCCCTTCTTTTTCATAAAAGAAATACATGAAAAAAAGGAATGTTTTTCTCCTATACGAATTCAAATTCTTTCTCACATATAAATGAAGGATTGGTAATATACTACAATTCTCTAAAATTACCGCCTCGAAATTTAAATGTATACTTTATTTTAGACTTCTTTGCTTCCAAAAATAATTGTGAAACATGTCGGTCTGTGGGAGCTAAAACAAAGAATAAAATAACGATATTTGGTATATTATTTTTATATCAAAACTATATGAATAGAATTTAGACAAACACTTCACTAATAAATCCCTCTATCTAATTGCAGGTGGACACAACAATAAGAAATTGACAGCCGACGTCCTGGCATAGGAATAAAGCATCTTCTCCATTATCTGTGTTCGAATCCCGGTTTGAGCATGGTTGTTCTTTATCTGTTCTGTCTGTGAGATGTGTGAATGTGCCCCTCTGTAAAAAGGGTCTGTGCAAGCGAATGTGATGCGTGAGTACCAACGTCGTACTCTTGGCCCTAATTGGCGCTACATAAAAACAAGAAAAGCACCCTCGGCCTAAAATCGCTGACTGCGATAGTGCGCTTGTGCATGACAAGTGTCATTAGAAACAACAACAACAGCAGCAGCAATTGACAAAAGGAAGACTAATTTGGCATGTAGCATAGCCACAAAAGTTGTGCTTCTATATTAAAAGTTAAATCACATCCGCCAATACATTAATTGCCGACTCACTGGCACAGAGGTGTCCTGGCGTTCTGGGTTCGAGTCCCGGTTCGAGCATGGTTGTTCTCCGTCTGTGATTTATGTATATCATGTATTGTATACTTACTGTGTTGTGTAATGTAATGTGTTGTATATCCCGCGTGATGCTTAGCGATTCATGGGTTTTTTTTCTAAATGTTCAATAAAAAATGCATATATTTTGTCCAACTTTTATTTTCTTTTTTATAGCATTTTTATAACTCAAAAATGCTTCAAAACTAGCTGATCGAATTTCAACAGATGATTTGTACTTTAAAATTACAGATTTGTGTCAAATACAATATTGTGGCTAAGGCCGATTCTAGAATATTCGTAACTTATTGCACTTACTCTTATATACATAGTATATTAATACATATGCTTAGTCCTCAACACACACAAAAAAACTAGTAATATATCCAAAAAAATTAATTAAAAGAAAAAAAGTAAAAGAAAATGTACAATCGTAAATTGCAAGTCATCGTTTGAGAAAATTATTATTTTTAAGTCAATATTTGCCTTAATTTAAGTCATTAAGCAGTTTAAACCAGTTTGAGAAAGCAATATTGGTGAAAGCAGATCGACTTTTCAAAAAACGCATCTGCTTACAAAGAAGCATACATGATAATAATTCAATACTGGTAAAAGCAGATAAAAAAAGTGTATGTGATTCAAGGATGTTGATGAATATTGCCATTTATGCTCATTGCCTACGCGATTTCGAGCTTCAATTCTTCAAAAAACACTAATGGAAACAACATCACGCTCTCACATGATAGTCATATATTTTTCGCTATAATATTTATTTTAATGAATTCCCTTACAAGACAATGATGTGATCATCCTATCATTCCTTGACACCAAGCGAAATACGATGTATACGAAAAGAGAATGTCTCACTTTCATGTTTAGTTCCGATGCATTCGGTTAGCTTTCCATTCTATTGTTTTTGTTGGCATCTAATTAGTGCTAGATTTCAAATTTATGATCAGAATAATCTTCCTTATACGTTGTGGTGTGTGCCATGGTCACCCTTGGAACCTATTCCGATTGCGGAAGTATACGAGAAAAAGGAGAGTAGAATATTTTGACCGGTTTTCAATAGGTACATTTTATTTTTATTCAATAGATATGAACCAATCATTTCATGAATTTTCTAGAGAGGTTTTGTGTAGTACGCAATCTTTTCCTCAATTTTAATTCTGCACGATCACGAAATAAAAATTTTTGAAGCCTACTCAATAATATTTATGGGCGATTAAAATACATTATTAGACACTTATTAACCCCTTAACCGGTTTGCCCGTACGCCGTACGTGCATAGATTTATCGAATTTTGATAGTTGTAAACAAAAATACGTAGATAAGGCAAGTATTCCATTGATTTCCGTTTGAATCAAAATAAGAAAGTATTCCCAAAATAGAAGGTGTCATCTTATTAGATAGTAAGGAAAATAAACAGGTTAAGGGGTTAAAAATATTCAAACGTCCGCCTGCTGGTGTGGAGAGGTGGGTGCTAACTCAGATATCATCCACGTCATCTAACTGAGGTTCAAAATTACGCGGTTCGTCCCAAAATATCTCTGGTGTTGCTTTATAATGGTGCGTTAGTATAACTAAACTCGATTGTCTTTATTTTAAAAATCTATTGACGAATCTATAACAGCTATAATATGGGGGGGGATTATTTAAAATTGTAGCAATGTCTTTTCAATATCTGAAAAAAATAAAAGGTGTTGCTGTAAAATAAACTTAAATTTTTTTTAAAAAAATTATTAAAATTAGAAAAAAAATGCGCACGAAAATAAAAATATCATTGAAAAGCTAAATGTTTGAATTTTAATACAATATAAAAGAGGTTTTATTCAATAATATTCTCTGAAATAATCGAGGAGAAAATATTAAAAATTTCAATTAATTCTTTTATTAAAAGGCTTGAAAAATCTGAGACCTTTCTTAAGAGATGACTATTTGGCAGAATTAATTATCTACTTGTAAAATTCAATTGTCTACCCTCTACATGTAGCATCGCATAGAGCAATTTACAGATAGTAGACAGCTTATAAACGTTATTATAATAGGACTAGATTTGTTTCTGCAAATAATAAATAAATAAAGCTATGCTTTTCGTACAAGGTTAAAGGATTTCACTTTTTTCTCAATTTAAATCAACTAAACATTTTCCTCCATTATTTAATACACTACTAACAAAATGCAGTTTAAAGAATCGCACAGCATTGGAAACGGTAGATGGTAAATAATTGGTCAATAGCTACATTGGTGAAAGTTTTATGTCCGAATAGAGAGAAAGAATGTTCTTCAACACAATAAGATTTTTTTCTTCGTTTTTATATTAAATCCTTATTTGCTGGCCTGAACCTCATAAGAAGAGGTTAAGCGTATTTCGCAAAAGGGAATTCGAAATGAAATTATATTAAATTGGCTTCAGAGAATTCGATAAAAGAATTCATTTAATTAATTCGTTACGGTCTTCAATCATATCTTCAACACGTGTGACGGGTTTCTCTCTCTTTCTTCTTTTTTTTTGTTGCGAAAGCAGATAAGAAGCATAAAGGAATTTGCAGTTTTTAATCATAAAGTGCATTATAATACTCACAAAAAATGAAAAAAAAAGGAATTTTATTTATTTACTTTTTTTGTCTTTGATGTGCGGTTTCTACTGCTGCTGTCAAATTATTCCATCTTAGCAAAAATGATTAACGGTTGACCTGAGAATTAGAATTAATGCATTTCATTATACACTTAATGTAATTTCTCAAAGTAAAATGGAATCTTTTTAAAATTACTTTCTTTGGACACAGTCAGCAAGCTATCACCAAATTTAAATAACACGAATTCATTCTTAACACTCTTAAGACAGTTAAGTTTACGGTTAAAATCTTGTTAAGATTTAAATACAAACAAGTTAATATTATGCAATTTCTCGAATAAAATAAAGATGCATCTGAATAGAAGTATAAAAAAACATGGGTTAATATACAGCGACTAAAGAAAATTCATTAAAAGTAAATCCATGAAAGAAAGATATTTTGATATGGTAAGGAGTTCGAAATTGCATTTTTGCTTTTTGAATTTTATGGACTTCTCTAGCGAGTATTCTTCAAAATCTTTAAATAAGAATCTTTATATCATAAAAATGGGAGAGAATATTCCCTCAGTATTATTGTATAGCTTAATGTTAGGCTGCAATTTATAATTATTGTCAAAAAAATATTTATTGAGGCTATGCTTTTATTAATGCTTTTAAAAAGCTTATAAATTCATTAGTATTTTTATCATTAATCCTTTGCACTTCGATGCTGCCTCTTACTCTCATTCAGCCGGCATCCTGGCATAGGGGTAGCGCGTCTTCCCGGTTCAAGCCCCGGTTCGGGCATGGTTTCTCTTCTGTGTTCTATCTGCGAGGTGAATGTGACCCCCCCCCCTGTAAAAACGGGCGCTGCAAGCCATTGTGATAAGTGAGTAGCAAAAGTCGTACTCTTGGCTCTAGTTGGCGCTACTACAAAACAAGAGACGCTTATTAGGCTTAAATCGCTGGCTACCTCAGCTAGATTGTCCATGGCAAGTGCCATAAGAAACTACAACTCTCAATTCAAGACGGTGCATCCTTTTGACAATTTATTTATTAATTTTTCACTTTTGATTGTTAAAAACACCAAGAGAATGGTAGAAAGATGTAGATTCAATTTCAAAAAATTGACCTAAAACAAATATGTATATTTAGTTTTCAGAGCAATAGATAAATCTATGTATTAGGTGAATAAATATGCCGCGAATTACTTTTCCGAGAGCAAAGGGGTAAGGTGGGAGAATTCACATTTTTTCCTTTCGTAATTTTGAAGCTACCTTTTGGTAATTCAGGAACTTGGAAGAAAATTATTATTCTGGGATATTCAAAATTCAATATTATTATATTTATAATGAAACCATTTTCATCGTTACGATTTTCTTGAGTTTTATAAAACTTAAGAAAATAAACTCTAACTATAACCATGGTAAATATAGAACTAAATTACATAATATTTTCACTACCTGGAGTAGTAGCAATGAATATATAAATAAGTACAATAAATATGCATATTATTCTTTCCCTAATCATAAATAACAAAATGCAGCATTTAACATTGGAATAAATCAGTAATTTTTTATGAAGATTAAAATGAAATCTGCTATACATATTTCAATGTGTCATGTCAGAACATCATTTCTTGAACAGCCAAGCACCACGTGATCGTGCAAGTCATTCTCATTGTTTCATTGAATGAGTCACTTTAGTATTATAAAAGGTCCAAAAAAACTTTGTCTCGCATTTTTTTTTAAAAAAGTATCATATTTCCTATTTATTTCATTTCATATAATCACGTTCTCAAAATGACATTTTCTGGGTTTTATTTGTTGTAATCATTAACTTTTTTAAAAAATCAGAGCTTTTGTAAATGGGATGGTATCACATTATTAAAAGCTGTTTTTTTAGATGCTTGTGCAGATAATATATTTTTTTTTGTCTACGGATTAAAATATTTATTTTTCACCTACGCGTTTTTGTTGATGTCATAAAACCTAATTCCCAAAATAGTATCATACTCTGATATGATAATAATCCCACTATCTTACTAATTTTGTTTAGTAACAAATTTTATATACACTACTATTTTTTACAAAAAATAAAGTCTGCGACAAAAATTTGATTAAATTACAGAAATTTAAGACCAAATCAAACATCAGTTTTGAAAACTTCACAAATTGATTAGTTCTAATCGTGTTTTTAGTTTAAAATATTTTAGTTTTTAGTTTAAAATATAAGCATATTTAAATTTTTAGTTTAAAATATAAGCATGTTAACAATATTTTACTAAACATGACAAATAATATCATGATTTTACATAAAAAGTTAGATTCCGAAAGTGTTTCAATTTTTTTATTTATTGATTCAAACAACGTAAAATAAAAATTTTATTTATTGATTCAAACAACGTAAATATACAACGTTAAACAACGTAAATAAAATTGGATCAATAAAAAATAAAATAAAATTCTTTGGAAATCATTTAAACGATATTTTCCAACTGAAATTATATGTTGATATCAAAATATTTAGGAATTAAGCATTTAGATAGGATTAGAATAGTATAAACAAATTGTATTACATTACCCCTCTTAGTAGATAGATATTGAATGAATAAATCAGACGACTCTTGAAATTGTACATTCGAACATTCTTCATTACTTTTATAATAGACAATGAGCGTTTCAAAATTAGAATCGAATCAGAATCTTTGGCTATCTAGTCATCAAGTTAATATTACGACAACGCAGTTGGGAAAATCCAAGGGAAAAAAAACGGAGGATTGCAAAATGAATTCTCGGAAATAATACGGATTCTCACAAATAATAGGGAATACGCTGTGCTCAATTCGTCATGTTTTCATGGACTTTAGAATCAAATTATCTATTAGAAATATTGTAAATGAGACTTTACTAAGATTTAATGGTAATTTTTCGAACTTTCTATTTAAAGAAAAAATTATTTAGTTAGTTAACTAAATTAAGTTTAACAAGAGTAAACCTGCTTTACTTAAAAGAATTTACTCTTGATTGATTGGCGTAAAATATCACAACAAATAATTAATCTTGTCTGTCGGTTCACTATATCATAGCGTGATAAAAACTTACTAAAATATCTGGCAACACCATACAAATGTAAATTTCAGTAAATAAATTCGATGAATCTGTATAAATAAAAATAAATCGCCAAATGTGCAAATATAAAAATAAATCGCTAAGCGCAAAATTTGAAATCGGCACGACCGATTCGGTTAACTTTTTTAAAAAATATTTTTGTGAAGACAATGGTAAGGTTTTTAAAGAGAGAAAAAAAACAGGAAAATTGCGAGGAAAATAGTAAAAATGACACTTTTTTTTATTTTCCCACCAAAATTATTCATTCCCCCACCGTCAAATGAGTAAGACTTTAGTTATTTTTTACCACGCTAATGAGGTTAGGCTTAACTTGTTTTCGACCGATTATTTCAAACGATTCTGTTTATTTTCTTAGGGTTAGATGCATTTAAAATTAAACATTGTTAATTAATCAATTATCAGGATTCATTCTGAAGTACATTTGAATAAAAATGAAAGAGAAAATAGAAAATGTAGCATTTCTTATTTGCATTGCGTTACCCCAACTGGCGTAGAAAATTCACCCATTTTCTTTGCCTTAAATGGTGTTGAAAATTCATGTATGTGCAGTGTGTTGTAATTGTTTACAACTGTGTTTTCATTTTAATTAAAAGCTTAAAAATGTATGTGTATCTCGATCTCAATCGATAAATAAAATAGACTTGACTTGATTTTAAAGAAATACGGATTTGATTTGCAGTTTAGCTTTATTTCTGGTATGCACTGTATGTAAATTGTTTTTAGGTTAGTTATGTGCTTTTTCATGCTTAAAAAGTCGCGGGTAAAAGCTCGTTAAAAAAGTAAAAGAAGGTTTTATTGTCTGGAATGGCAACAATGTTTTACCGGTAGCGTGAAACTTGTGAAATCCAGTTATGAAAAATGGCACTGTCAAAGAAAAACCCATTTTAACAGAATCGCTTCAAGAATGAGGCACTGAACTTCGCGTTCCTCACTAAATAAGGGTAATAACATGGTGACAAATCACTTCTTCAGAGTAGCATCCGTTCCGAATTTGTCCCTGCAATATTTTGATTTCCAGACGAGTACAAATGATATTTTGGATTAACTCAGGTGAACATTTTTTATTCTTTATTTCCTACATTCTTTAAACGTCTAATGACGTTGAAGAGACATAATTTTCTGACACATAGAAAACTAGTCCTCTACGAAGAGAGGTTTTACGCGTAGCTAAGGAAATTAGTAGGCATGATTAAAAACATATTCCAAAATGTCATTAAGATAAAGATAAAATGCAGAATGGTGAAAGAAAAATATTTGTGGACTTTAGAAGAACAGTTTGTCGTTAAATCAATATCGTTATTTGTTGCAGATTTAGAAGCCAGTGTAATTTTTTTTTGAATAACATAAAACTATTTGCCCTGAGAAGCAGTCATGCATTGTGATAAAATAGATTGCCTTTTATTAATATGAGATTAGAAACACCTGCAAAACTATGCAACTTTGCAATTGGAAATCAATATTTTTTTTTTTGTATTTCGAGTTTACTATTATGAATTATGTATCTTATTTACTTTGCAAAATTATCAGACTATTTTGCAATGTATTAATATAGAAATAACTGATTCCTAAAATATATTGTATTAGAATTATTTAATCAATAATTTGTAATCCAGTTTAGTTTAGTTATATTAACGTACCTCTATAAAGAAACCCTGGAATTATTTTGGGACCTCGTAATTTTGAGCCCCCATCAGATGATGAGGGCGACACCTGAGATGGCATCCCCCTCTCCATACCATACCAGCTGAAGGACGTTTGGCTCTGATGGTGGAATTTTTCGGTGGAATCGGGTCTCGAAACTGAGATTCAACAGGTCACGAATCGAAACCTTAAAACCACGCCACCGTGGCTGCTTTGAAACCCAGAAATATTCCAATATTTAATTTAAAAGCTTTATTTATTCATCAAAAGATTTACATATTATCATTGAAATTACAAATTTGTTCAAAATTTTCATATAAGTGAATTCTTTTATCTTTTTATGTTTGATCACGGAAGTTCTGAAACACTTCAATGTCACTTTTAATTATACAACCTTTTTCTTTGATTTTATTGTAATTTTTCCTAAAAAATATCCAAAGGAAACAATATATATTTTTAACAAATTCACCGCCGGCTTGCTGGCACAGAGGTAGCGCGTCTGCCTCGTGTTGTGGAGGTTCCGGGTTCGAGTCCCGGTTCGGGCATGGTTGTACCTTTGTGTGCTATCTGTGAGATGAGTGAATGTGCCCCCCCCCCATGTAAAAAAGTGCTGTGCAAGCGTATGTGTGTGTGTTTCATCTTCATATGAGCTAGAAGTCAGACTTCTGCCCTCGGGTGCTCAGGGGTTCATACCCTCAGAAGCTACTGCACCCCTCTTTCCGCGGTAAAAGCGGACACGACATTATCATCATCAACAAATTCACCATAAGCTCCGAGAATAATTCTAACAGAAGGGACACATATCCTATCTTTAATTTGCTCTCACTTGTCTTTCAGACAGGTAGATTTGTTCGAAAATTCTTTTTGGAAAAATTCGAAGAAAGAAAAAGAAGATTTTAGAAACATTCGATTTTTATAGATTGAAATTCGATTTTATAGATAGATGTGTGCAGCCAAGTTAAAAAATTTAATATTGAATTTTAGGATCGTAAATAATAAATAAATTGTATGAACAGATAAAAAAATACTATAAAATTTAATTTTAGAATACTTTTTAAAAAAAAACTAAACTATGAATTATATACTTGAGATGTAAATGAGAAATTATAGCTTTTTTAATACTACAGAAGTGAATTAAATTTACTTAAATAAAAATTGCTTAGCAATAGAATAAAAAAATACTAGCATATTAATGTTCTTTAAAATTATTAATATAGAGGTAAATCTATGCCGTTCTCATGCATATGATTTTCATTCAAGATTTTATTCAAAGATATAAATAAAAAAAGCTAGCATTCTGAATACCAGCAACATAAATATTTTGCACGTGCATTTAAGAAAAAAAAACACTGCACTAAAAATTTTCAGTGAATTTATAATGATTTTTTTTATTTTATTTAGCATACATGTAAAACATTGAGTCTATAATATAGAAATATGTTCCCATATTATTCACCTTCACTAATAATTAATGGTCCGACTAGTTATTGATTGTGCTAAAGATAATAAAATAGAATCAAGGGTTCATTTCTCAAAAACTCCGCCTTGGTTATTATAGCACTGACTGATTGCTTCAATTTCTTAACTGTCTGCAAAAGAGAAAAATAGCGATGAAAGCAAGCCTTAAAATGCAAAAGGGCTTTTAAGGACCCGTTTAATCTCATTATCATGCAGGTATCGCCCAGTCGGGTATTTGATAACAGCTCATAAAATCTTGTGATGAATTGTTGCCTACCGTTCTCGGCCCATTATTATTTCCCTCCAATCCCTAAACTGTACCTAAGGTCAACCCTAACGGTCATCCGAGCCCCGGAGCGATCAAGAAAATAAAAAAGATAAGATGTTAAATCTCATTCATTCTTTTACTAAAGACGGCGCTTCGCAAACACCATACTTGATATATTTACTCATCAACCTACCAGAAAAAAATTATGCACTTCTCTCTCTCTCTCTCTCTCTCTTTCTTTTTTTAATTTCGTACAGGTGAATCTTCAACTCTGATCACGCCCCATCTGATTCTTATCTCCAGATGAGAAAGAAAGAGAAAGTGTAGACCGAATCTGGCAACGAAAGTGAAACCCGCATCCATCCATCCCCCCAAAAACTTTTCTTCTTTTTTTATCTTGTCTTTCACCATTATTTAATCCCTCCTCCTCCGAGAGCCAGAAAGAAAAAGTGGCCGTATTTCAAGTGAAGAAAGTAACGGGGAAAAGGCACGGTGGCCTATTTCCTAAGGCAGCGATAGGCCACCTCAGAAGGGGATGACCTGTTCTTTCCTGTCCACTACTCTCATCGAACATCCTCACCTCTGACCCCTTACCTTAAGTATTAAAAGGCATCCCCTCGCGTGCGGAGCACTAAAACAATTTCCATACACACCGAATCGAGCCGTGTTCTCTCTCTCTCTCTCTCTGCTGGCACTGTTGTGGGATTTCACTTTCTTATTGTCTGTCGCATTGTCCAAGCAAGCGTGTTCGCCTTCTTTCCTGCTAGTGCACGGACATTTTGATATGGATGAGCAGTCTTGAGCTGTTTCATCCCCCGGTCGTATCAACTGGTCCCTTTTCGAATCAGTGGAACGCACGGAATTACTATGAATGTGAGTTTTGATACGTTTTTTAGAGCCTTAAGATTATACATTGGGTATTGAAATACCCCATGGACTGTTTTAGATATTTCATATATAATAATAATATTGAATGATTTTGTTAGGAGGTGTCATATTAAATGTATTAAGATTATTGAAAGTGCCTCAGTTTATAGAAATTGCTTTATACTTTTTAAAAAAAACACCTTGATTTTTTTCCCCATGGGCAATCTTTGGCAATTTGCTTTTAAATCAACAAGGCACTTGAACTTGACTAAGGGATTTAAATATCCTGATTTAATATATTTTTTCCTACAGAAAATACTTTCATTTTTCGAATAATATAAAAAAAGTATTCTTATATTATAACTTATATTATTATTATTATTTTGATATTTTGTATGTAAAAAGATTGCCTACTTACGTTAGGGAATGCAAGATGACTTTGAAAATTTTGATGCTATATCCTTGAGGACTGAAACTTCGGATCCTTTTCTCAAAAATTATTATTGGGGATTTACTCTTAAAATTGTAAAATACTTAAAAAGTTTCTTTAGCAATTAAATATGACCAATAATCTCGAATATTTTAACCTAAAATACTCCTTTCCTGAGTTTATTTCTTATAAAGAAAATTGTTAAATTTTTAACAGAATTATATAAGTATTAATATAAAATAATTATGTATTTTGAACTAAACATAGTATCCTAGAGAAAATACTGATTATTTGAATTTTGTTGTAGATTTGATGCAAGTTTTTTTTTAAATCAAATAATTAATTTTGTATCAAAATTATCAATAATTTTGAACCTCAAACTTAAAATATCGATTTTATATCAAAATTATCAACTATTTTCAACCTCACATTTAAAATAGATCTTTAAAAAATTTCAAAAATAAAGATTTCTCGAAGTCACTTTCTTGTAACCTTAAATTCTTTTTCTCTGAAATTTTTCATGCAATAAATTCTGTTTCTTAGTATCATCGATATACAGCTAAAGTGAATAAGTCCAAAAAGAAATGAACATGAATTCTTGATGTTTTAAAAAGACATTTGTATAATAGTAAAGATTATACATGTTAATATGTTACTTTATACAATATATGCTGTATGCACAATATGTTACATATGCACATTTTTTGTTAAGAAAAATTTATTTTAAAACATCAAAACTCATTATTTTGTCTTGGCCAATTTTAGATTCATACTGACGATATTATTTCCCGGAGTTTTGGAATGCATTGGTTGAATTTTTGCTATAAGCTTTTATATCTAATTAAATCGTATAACTATATCCGTTGTGTTGAGAAAATATTAAAAAACTAGAATTTCCAGAATCATGAAACTATATATTATCAGGTAATTTTATTTTTTAATTGAAAAATTCATACATTCTATAAAATTAAATATGACGTTTTATAAGATATTATTAAAGTGGCAACTCAAGATGACGGTGACGTAATAGTACTACTAATGAACCAATTATAATAAAAATTAATTGATATATTTGGGCACAATTTATATTTAAACTTTAGCAATTGATATTATATGAAATTAAATATATTTAAATAGAAAGTATATTTTATGGAACATTTCCTATAACCAGGATATGTGATTCCGTTATCAATAGTTTTCCTTACATTGTCAAGTAGAGTTGCAACTGACTATATTTTATAATAAAATCTACTTTCAAAAAATATTTTGTATAATATAGAAACCCGAAATTTCTTGAAATCTAACATTTGAATTAAAACAGTATAATTATTCAAAATCCTGAAATATTGCTTTTTTTATGTTTATTAAAGTGATAATTATCAATTACTTGATTTTTGGAAGAATGGTTTTCTAATTATATTATTTTTTTTAACTTAAGTTTTGCTATGAAAATGGAAAATTTTACTTTCATTTGATTAATTTAGATTTCATCTCTGCATTGAAAAATTCAGATTGACACGCTAATGAAAGAACCATGATTGAAATTATTAAGATGTTTTGGCGATAATACATCGTCGGTAATGTTGATTTTAATATGATTTATATTTCGTATAAATAGTTTATTTATAATATAATTGCTATTGAATTAAAAGAAACGGGTGAATAAGGCATTACAGGAATGAGTCTGTTTTCTTAGATGTTTTTCTGTGCTATCGACTTATTCTGTACACATAGAGTTTTTGAAATATAAGATAGAATTAAATTAAGGAATGCACAGAATTATTATTTACATAACTAAATATTAAATTATTCTGAATTAAATAAACAGATTATTAAATCAAATATGACCATAAAAGTTATTATTATGAACAACTAAAACATTTTTCGTTGAAGGCGATGAAAATTGTAAAAGAGGTTGATTGGCATCAATATTCAAGTACAGATATTTTCTCAAAATATTTTATTATAAATGTTA
Source organism: Argiope argentata (assembly GCA_026289955.1). Classification (NCBI taxonomy): domain Eukaryota; kingdom Metazoa; phylum Arthropoda; class Arachnida; order Araneae; family Araneidae; genus Argiope; species Argiope argentata. Next base: position 9,525,121 of record JAOUZG010040215.1, on the reverse strand, counting down.
CAGGAAAACTTGGAAATGTTTTTTAAAAAAACTAAGATTTGTAAAGAATTAATTTTAATTACATTTGAATTAATTTAATTAATTTTAATTACATTTGATATTTCACTGTAATCTAGTGCTTTCAATGATTTGCTTTTAATTCAAAAAATAGTAATTTAATTATATATTTAAATCGTTCAAACCCATTTCAAATAATACATCAAATGAATAATCTTCAAATAAAACGAATTCAATTTTGGAATGTTTTTGTTTGATAATTTAAATATTTTTTTTTTAAAAAAAACTATACAACAGGGGTATTAAAAACCATAGAAAAACATTCTATGCTAATTTAAATTTTGAATACATTTTAATTTTTAATTTATAATTTTCTTTCATTTGAAAGAGCATGTCAAGAAACAATTTTCCATTCATAAAAATTCTCAACAGTTGAGGTATTAATATCGAATAATATTTAATGATTATTTGAATTTATAATACTTTTAATAAAACAATGTAATTACCTTTAATTTGAGGAACATTTCCCGACAATTTCTTTTCCATCGAAATAAAACTTCTATCATTTAGAATAGTTGCTTTTTATGTAAAATTATAAACAAACTTTTATTATAAACTTATTTTTTATGTCTCACTCAAAATAAACTAACATTCACGAATTCTTTTTTTGCAGACGATATTTTCCCCCTGCTTTTTATTTCGAGCGTTGCCAATAAATACATTATAAAATAAGAATACAAATACGAATTAATTGAAAAAAAAATTAGAAAAAAGTTTTTCTTAAAGGTATATTTTGTTGTTCTGGATATATTTGAGAATAAAATTAATCGAACTTATAAAACAGTTTTCGCAGTCGAACGGTAAACATTTGTAAGATAAAAGAAAATTTAATTGAATGCAACATTTTTCAAGACTATTTTTTTGTAAGCTGAAAAGACTTTGTCTTTAGTAGTAATTCGTCTTTCGTTCGCAGAAGGAATATGAAGGTCATGTGTAAAGATGAAAATTGATCCCAGTGAAAGTTTACGTGCATTGCATTTTGTTTCAGAATACTCAAGTGAATACATTTGTTCCTATTGCTAGCGAAACTCCTTAAATCTATATTATTATTCTCCTTTCTTAACTTTAAAAAAAATTATATTGATTCTTTTAAATGCATTGTAATGCAATTTTCCTGCCAATCTAAACGCAATTTTGCTTTTAACATTTGACTTAAAGGCAAATAATCATGATTAGTAGTTTTTAAGTGCTTAGAAAATGATACTTCAGTTAATGAGTCCCATTTTTCCAAAATTAATTTCTCTCTGTAGGTTAAAAAATATTTTTAGCCACATGCTCTATTGCATAAGTTTATAAAAGAACCTGTGATGCATTTATTAACTAGAAGCCTAAAGAAGGATAAAAATATTCAATAATAAAAATTTTGAAAAATTATTGTTTTTCATTAATTTATAATAATAATAATAATATACTATAAGTAATAATGTATAATAATTAAATTTGAGCCATGGATACCATCAATGATTAATTATAGTTTGAATAGAATGTTATGAGTACGTATCCATAATATAAATTAATTAATTGAGATAAATAGTTCTAATGTAAAAAAATGGAAAATTGCACTGGATGCTTATCATCTTAATATGTCTTGGTGTTTTTTAATCAGCGCATGGAAAAATGGGGAGCACGAATTTACTGTTCTTAGAATCATTATTTTTTCTTTACGTTGCTGTATAAAATGTATTTTAACTCCAACCACCTGTTATCATTAACTCATCCTCACGGCTTTTACCGAGCTATAGTTTCAAGCTAAATCCCTTCATTTATATTCTAATTCCATCAACAAAGAAACAAGGTACTGAATGCAAAATCAGTTTCTTTTCTTGACGAAGTGTAGAAATTCCATATAATGATTCCCTAAGAATGCTTCCTCAGATGTAAGGAAAAGGGCTGCTTTCGCCATTTCCTTCCTTCCTACTTTACCCTCAGATTCATGTCAACACGAAGTTGCATGCATTTAGATCTCACGTGTCTTAACTTTTTAGTTGTAGAATTAGCAACAGATTATTTCCTTCAATCTCGCATTATTAACTTTTATTCACACCTGTAGCTTCAATTTCCCTTTGGCGGTTGAGGTTACAGAGGAGAAGTTAATATTTTTGAGGTTACTCCAAAAACAGTAATATCTTATTTTCTACTGCTTCCGGACGGATGTTTTTGTTTATCAACTAAATACATATCAGATGGCAAAATTTTAGGAAGCAAAACGTGATGTACATTGTTAAATGTGTTCCTTTAAAGTATGTATTTTTCCTCAGCAGAGGCTTTTTTTTAATTTCCTCCTTATTTTTGATAAGTAAAGAGAATATATTCAAAAGTGTCTAATATCAAAAGTCTCTAGATAAGGACAAAGTCTGCTTACAGGCATTTGAATAAATTGTCATTTGAAATTTAATATTAGTTACATTAATACAGTTTTTATTCTAAAGGGTGTCCTAAAATTAACGCAAGGTTATGAATTTACCACCATTCGATAAGTATAATGTTGTTAACCTTATTAAAAAAACATTTGACAGTTGATAATATAGCGTTAGTAAAAATGGAGCATCACACAATAAAACAACGTGTTTTAGTTGTTGACTAATATTTCAATAATAAGTCTGACGGAGACAGTTCAAAAATTTGAGAATTGGTCCCCTAGACAGCATGATTTAACAACAACAGGTTTCTTTTGGTGGGGTTGTTTAAAGCCAAAGATCTGTGAAACAAGCGCAAAAGCACACATGCCATGCTGTAAAGGAAAAAATTCAACTCAGTATCAACGAAACTAAACTACATTCATGCAAAATGGTCATGAAAAATTTCGATAAAAAAAAGTACATATGTGCTAGTAAAGCCGCGTAAAGTAAGCAGGATAGGGTTGTGTATTGAATTTCACTATGTGTAATTCAATACACAACCCTATCCTGCTTACTTTACGATTCAATAAAAACACAATTTAAAAAAAACAGTTTTTTTATTTAATCAAATCTTTCATTAAAACGTTGCTTTATCGCCTCCATCTTTACTAACCTTAAACTATAAGCTCTCAAATGGTTTTAAATAGGGTTGCCAAAACTTTACTGCACAAAATGGTGGGGAAATTCATAATCTTGCGTTAATTTTGGGATTTCTTTTGGAAAGAAATTTCATCACCTTTAGAAAATTATCGCAACGTAGAATTCTACGCTTATTACAAATAATGTCGTGTACATATAATATGATTCATTAAAGATTCTCAAGCAATGTATGCTCCAATATTTCGTGTGCGCCCCGGATCAAAAGTAGGACTCTTTTATCAGTTCTAATATGCTAACGCATCAGATTAATCGGTATTGAAGCAATCAACATTTTGATTTTCCATCTACGTACTCAAGATACTTTCCTCGAAGGCATTTAATTTGTGTATTTGAAAGTTTAAGTACGTAAATACAAGAACTAGAAGATATGACCACACTTTCATTTGTTTCTTGAGAGCATTAAAAACGGAATTTTTATAAGCCAAATACAATTCAGTAAAATGCGAATATATTTTACGATAGATATTCCAAAAATGTAATGAATGGATACAGTGCAAACTTCAGTCATCCGTTAAAATAATTTGTTAAAAAACTTCCGAATTCGTTTGATTAATCAATGAATTGATGATATATTTTTATAGGAATGGAATAAGTGATTTTATGTAAAATCTTCCAATGAAGTCTAATTCTTTTAGAATCTAATATCTGATTAATTTTTTGATAGCTAAAACTATTAATCTACGAGAGAAGCTATTAATCTACGTCTCGTATAAAACATATTTTTTTAAATAAGTCAGTTTTTAGAATAAATTTATTGTTAAAATTTCAATGCTTTAAAAACTAATGACAATTTCCAACTTGAATATTAAATGAATCATGATGTAATCAAATATAATTTAAAGAATACGCCTTTCCCATTGTGGAATGTATGAATTAGAAACGGCTATAAAAGTAAGCAGGTTCTCGTTTCCCTGTTCGGTATGATTATGATATGACTCACCTCTTTCGAAAGGGATTGGAAAACCATTAATTTCCGTTTATACTTTCGTAGTGTGGATCATTCAGTGTAGGATTTGTAGTAGTCCAGTGTAGGAGTACGATATTGTCAGTGTAGGAATTTCTTTGTTGGGTGAGAATTATTTCGCATAAAAATGATCAGTCATAAAAATGATGGAATTTAAAGAATTTGCGGCTATAAGCAGAGCAACTTATAAAACTCATTAAATAAATTGGTCAATATAATTTTTCCATTTCAGCATATTTTAAACTAAATCGATATATCAATGATTTATTTTAAATTAATTATGTAATTTACTAATAATATGCCGACGTCCTGGCTTAGGGGTAGAGACGCTTCCCCGAGATATGGGCATTCCGGGTTCAAGTCCTGATTGTTATTCTGTTTTCTGCCTGTAAATTGTGTGAATTTGCCCCCCCCCCCTGTAAAAAGGGGCTGTGTAATTGAATGCGAGGCATGAAGTAGCTAAATAGTACTATTGGCCTAGTTGGCGCTAATTCAAAACAAGAGACGCTCAATCGGCTTAAAATCGCTGGAGGTCGTCAGTGCGCTTGTCCATGGCAAGTGCCATTAGTAACAAAAACACTAATAATATGAATAATAATATGGATAATAACATGAAAATTCCCATGTATTTATTTAATTATTTTGACTTATGACTTCACAGCATCTACGTTTACATGCAATAATATTGAAGAAAATGTTATTGTAAATCCTACATTAATTATTATAAATACTATAATAACTAAGTAAATATAGTGAAACAAATAGAAACCTGACATATATTAACAAAATTGTTAAGTTATCCTAATATTTTATAGTGCATAAAATGAATATATTTTTTACAAATTTATTAATTTTACGACTAATATTACTTGCCAGGTCCACTGGTCATAGAATCTAAACTGTCTACTTATTCGGAAATCCTTTACTAGATACAAATCAACAAAATTTGTATTTTCATGGCACTTGCCATGGACAATCTAGCTGAGGTAGTCAGCGATTTAAGCCTAAACCGCGTCTCTTGTTTTTGTAGTAGCGCCAATTAGAGTCAAGACTACGACTTTTGCTACACACTCATCGCATTCGTTTGTACAGCCTTTTTTTACTAGGAGACACATTCACACCTTACAGATAGAAAATAGAAGAACAACCCTGCCAGAAGCGGGACTCGAACCCGGGACGTCCAGATAACGGGGAAGACGCGCTATCCCCTAAGCCAAGAAGCCGGCAGTTCAACTAAACGTTATTCATATGCACAGAGTCGGTCTCATTGTTTTATTCTTTCATTAAGTGTATATGTAACTTGTAAATATAGAAGCATTCACGCCAAATTAGGTGAAGCAAAATAAAGATTTCATTTCGGGATACTTCATCATATCCTACAATATCCACTAACAACTCAATTTCCCGTGTCCACAGAGGTAGCGCGTCTTTCTCATGATATGGGTCTCCCGGGTTCGAGTCCCGGTCAGGATTTGGTTGTTCTGTGAACTATCTGTGAGGGGAGTGAATGTGCCCCCACAGTAAAAAGGGACTGTACAAGCTAATATGATGAGTGAGTAACGAAGTCGTACTCTTGGCGATATTTTAAAAATTCGATTTTCATTCGGTTTAAAATCGCTGTTGGTCATCAGTGCGTTTGCTCATGGCAAGTGTCATCAGTGATAACAATAACTAATTTGAATATTTTTCTTAGTAAGAGCTTAAAACAGGACATAATGTGCAAAAAATGCAAAATACCACGAAAGAAATAATATTAAATACGAAAAAAAAAATTTAACATCTTTTTTGAAATTCGATCCAAGGTTTATTGTATAATTTAGAAAAACTTTAATCTTTCTATCCGTTCCAAGGACCATGACCCTTATATATTACCACTTCTGTCATTAACTCGTCCCTTTTAGTGATTCTTAACTATTATATCTTTGTTGACTGCCTGAAGCTGATGAACTTCTGAACCGGAATGTTAAAAATCGAAAGCTACCCATCAGTAGGGCGAAGAGTCAAATTGTGTCATGCAAGAGAAACTAAAGGATGAATTGATGACTCTATCGTTCAGTCACCTACATATATCCAAACCATTCGTTAGTCGCTAAGTACTTATTAAAATGCAAATTATACAGACGTCACTGTTTTTCGAAGAGGGAAAGGAAGATTGCACAAAGCCGCGTCTTTCTTTTTTCAAGAGATTTACGATGTTTGCTTTTGCGAAATGGTGAGAAGAGAGTCGAAACTCGTGTTGGCTGAAGAAAGACCTTGTAACCTTTACGCAACAGTCGGTGAACTTTGCCGAAAGATGCTATTAGCGGCGCAAAACCGACTTCTCTTTCGACCGTGAATGTCGTGTCGAAGACCTGGAGACCTCCATTCCTTCATCTTAGAAAGTCTGTTCCGTATTATGAGTGTAGAACTGTGAATCCTATTGTTAGCATTGTTTGTTTGATGACAGCCCTCTGACTTGTCTTGTTGGTAAGAAGTAATTAGAAGCTAAAAATAAATTCTTGACTTCGAAAGTGGTCATAAATTTAATTTAGATCCCCTGATTAACTTCCCAAATAAATAATTATGCTACTAGTCTTGAAATATTGATAAATAAGGATAGATAGAATATTCCCAATTTTATTTACTGATGTAAACGTTTTATTTATGAGGCTATTCTGTTTAACTCTCTCATTCTTGAGATTTAGAATTCAGATATATTAGAATACTGGAACGTCCAGTGTTCTCTTTCGCAAATACAAAAAATTTCCTGATTCCCTCTTAAGAATCGTAATTTTGAAGGAATGGATATACAAAAGAGGATCATTCTTAAGTGATTATTATTAATTAAAATTAGACTGAGAAAAACTTCTCAATAAAACCTTCTATCTCCTAAATTCGCCTGAGTGAGCATCTTTAATGGACAAGATATGTGTTAAATCAATCACAGTCAAAACGGGAAGAATTTCAAAGTAAGATCCGGTCATCTCGGGGACAACTGTAATTTCATTGGATAGGCGTTTGGGGTCTTTTAGTATTGAAAGAATTGAAAACTGAGCTAAGTTTATTTTTATTTGGAGGGATATAAATGTCTCTCTCTTTCCCGATTGAAATCTTTTTTGGTATGAAAGTTCCTAAAACTTAAGTAATATCGTTTTGATAATGCTTTATTATAACTTATTGAATCTATAAAAGAAGTTAAATTCCTTTATAAATTAGAGGTAGCACAACCACTTCCTTTATAAATTAGAGGTTGTCAACCACTTAATCATCTATTTGTTGGTTATATGGGGATCAAAATATTTCTTTTCAAACTTATAAATTGAAATTCAATCATTCAAAAATTACAAACAAATTTAAAATTAAATTAATGTACACATATTTTAAGGATTCATAACGGAAATGGTAAAGTAAACCTTAAGTCAGAATCTTATTAAAATTTCTTTCAAACTATTTTTCATTCAGAATAACAATGGTTATATCATCAAGATAAATCAGATATATTTTTGTTTTCAACATTAAAAATAAGCCGAATTCACGTTTCTTTATATAGCTATGACTAAGACTCACTTATTGTCGTTCCAATGACGGTATATCGTTATGAAAACGATGGTATATTAAAAAAATTATTATTATCTCGCTATTACTCAATATGTTCCTTTTTGAATACTGCAAACATCTTTATTTTTTTAAATCATTAACTTATTTCCAAACCACAGAATATTCGACAAATTGATCCCATATTCGAATAAATATATTTTTGATTGGTACTAAAATGGTTAATGCTGGTATAGAGTTAGATTATAGAGAAATCTAGTCAGGAAGTTAAATTTAAATTAAAAATTCATCGTTCATTTTAATGTATAATAAATGAGGACAATAATGAATTAAATTGAATACAGAAATTGGAATAGTTTTTTTTTTTGGTACTCCATTCATTTTATGGAGATATCTTCATTAATAGAGATAGATCTCAAATGGAAACGACAAATTGGCTCAAAATCCTTACAAGAAACATTGTTTGCATGTATTTTATGGAACTGGACATAAAAACGCAGTTCGAAAAATAAAAAATATGTAATGTTATTCCAAATAAATGATTATTAGATACTAAATCTGAAATATTGTAGCAACTTAAGGAAATTCTTTGACAATAATTCATATCAAGAAGTACATTAAATGATTGAGAATTTCAGAAACTTGAATTAAAATTCATAAAAATTAGTTTTCTGCAGCACTATACTGTGTAGTCTTTGAATATTATTTGTTTTGATAAGAATTCTCTGTGTTTGTTTCTGCTGCTAGTAACTTGAGAAGTTGGGCAAAAAGTTTTTTTAAAGCTAATATTATTCCAAGCAAATGCTTGTTAGTTAAACTACTAATATTATTCAGTTCAAAACATTTTTTTGTTTTTGTTATTTTACTATAAGAAATTATTAAATAACTAAGAAATTTATAACTTTCTCACAAATTTTCATTGTATTACTATTACTATGATCCCAGCAAATATAAGTTGCGTATACGATAAATGTAGTCGAATAACTAGATACAACAACCCAAGTAAACAGGCATTGTATTGTAAAACGGAAAAAAATTATGTGCTTCTCAGTTCATGAAGATTATTCTCTGCAGTATCTAATGAAACCACTAGCTTCTATGTATTGTAAAAAAGTAAGAGGGATACCTTCCGAATTTAAACACACTTTGAAATAAACAAGCTTGTCCAGAAATATCACCGTGTATCTTAAATATAGTATGATTCTTTAACTAATATGAATTTGTAAATATAATATAGAAAGACTGTAAGTCTTTCAAAAAAAATAAAATAAAAAAAAACGATTTCTTCAAAAAATTTTTAGTTTAAATCCTAAACTTCAATCTCTCATTCCTTCCTATGATGATGATCTCCACTTTACAACGGAAAGAGTGGGTGCAGTAGCTTCTGAGGGTGTGCACCCCTAAGCACCCGAGAGCAGAAGTCTGGCTTCTAGCTCATACGAGGATAATACATACACACATTCTTTTTCATAGTCCCTTTTCTACAAGGGGGCATAGTTACACAGAAGAATAACCATGCCCGAACAGCGACTCAAACCCGAAGAAGACACGCTTTCTCTGTGCCAGGACGCCTATTTATTAACTCAATAAGTCATCATATCATCAACATCAGCAATAGTGAATGCTATTTAGCATAAGGAAAATCTTCTCTTATTCATGCTATATCAATATGATTATAAACTTGAGAAGTTCATATGCCGCTAAACCTCTCCAAGCAATAATCTGTCTCTATTCATTAAATTGTTAATTTTGGAACGTTATCTTGTAATTGATTTCAACACCACTTAATCACTTGAAAAAAATCTTCAAACGCTTGTTGAGCCATCGAAAATTGCTTCTCACTGAAAGCTTTTCCTTTCAACAAGGTGCAACGCCTCGATCCTCAGCTAACTTTCATCTTCCAGCTGCACATAGCTGCTGGCAACAGAATCCCCCCACCTACATCCCCGTTGACTCTGCTAACCCCAATTATCATTAAAATTGAAATGTTCCTTGAACGTCCTTCGGCGATTTTTCACATGATTGGTACATGGGCATTATTCCAGTGTGGGCCTTGATATTATGTTAGCAGATCCTCGCAAATAGGCCAAGGATTACTGGTTTGGTTAATAAATATCTTGCCCGAAGTCCCGTGGTTATTGGAGGATGCGATAATGTGATATATCCGTCAATTAATCATGTTTTTTACTGGCATAATTATCAGGAGACGTCCCTTAGAGACATACTATCTTCACCCTAGTGATTTTTTTTATATTTCAGTCCGTTAAGGAACGTAGGCGGATAGGATATACGAGCAAAATCATTATCTCTACACTTTCCTAAGGCTACCAACTAGTTCCATTGATTTACGGATCCATTTTAGGATCATTTTATAATCACCATCAATTCTGTTGGATAAAACAAAATAAACTACTTACCGTTTAACTTAACCTTGAAGTTTCATGTTTTCTACACAGCATTTGTTAAGTTGATGTTTGGAAGAAAGAAGGGAGTGTTATCTCTTATAAAATTATTCATCCTTTGTAGACAAGTACGAGATCTGCTTTTGATATTTGATATTTATCATAATTATGGATGAAAAAAGGGGAGGATTATTCGGTTATTAATCTTTAGAAAAAGTAATCTGATCTCGATCATACAACCTGCCTTTTATGAGGAAAACTACGATTGCAGAGAATTTATAAACAATTCTTCTAAAAGTTGAAAAACCTAGTTAGGAAAGCTCAAAATGTATGAGAACATAGTGTAATTGCAATATTTACGAGGCATATTCGGAAAGTAAGTACCGTTTTTTAATAAATAGAACAAAACATTCTTTTTTCAAACAAATTTTATTATTACATGAAAGACCAAACCTTAAACTATTTTTCTACGTAGTTTCCACCAATGTTCAAACACTTGTCGTAGCGAGTGACGAGTTTTCCTATGCCTTCCTCGTAGAAACTTGCCGCCAACGATGATAAACACGACTAATTTGTCAACAACAATTTCGTACAACACAGTACGTGAAATTTGTGGAAATTCGTCTGAAAGTATCGTTATTGTGAATCGTCTGTTCTCTTTGATTTTTTCATCAACTTTCCGTATCAGATCGTCATTGACAAGAGAACGCCGACCACCCCGAGCCTCATCGTGAACATTTTTTCGACCTTCATTAAACATTCTAACCCACTTCCGCACCATTCCATCACTCATCGCGTTTTCACCATACACTTCTTTAATTTCACGGTAAATTTCAGCCGGTTTCACATTTTTTGCGTTTAAAAAACGGATAACAGAACGAATCTCACAGTCGGCGGGATCAGTAATTGTCTTAAGCATTTTAAACAAGCACAGCGAACTGGAAACACAACCTACAGCGTCCAAAATGGCGTCAGTTGAGAGTCAGTGAACAAGGAAGACTAGTGCACATGCGCAGAACGCCGATCGCAGTGCTGCAGCGGCAGTATAATGAAACGGTACTTACTTTCCGAATATGCCTCGTACAATACATTTCTATTTAATTTGACATGTTTCTAACCTGTAAATTTTATTTTGTACAAAAGCCAATTTCTTAGTTATTTCTCCACTTAGTTTTATGTTAGGTTTCTGAAAATTCAGAGTTTGAAGGCAAAATTTCATTTATACAAGTTTTGAGTCATCAATATCAGTGTCGAAAATAATTTTCGATCCCTAATTTTTTTTAAAAAAATGTGACAGTGTTTGAACTAATAAATTTCTTTCCGAATTTTGCCTTGATATAATGCGAAACTATCAAGAATGATTATATATAATTTCTTATCCACTTTTCATTTGAATCTTTTAAATATTTTCCCACACGTCTTACTTTTATTAATCAAAGATGCAGACATCTTTCTGTTCATGTTATTGTTTTCAAAGAATAGTAGACAATACAGCATTTCTCCAGATCCCGATTTTTATTTATTGATGGCTTAAATAATTATTACTAATACTATACTACTTGTGTTTAGTAAAAATAATTATTGTATATTATTTATTACATATTATTATAATTTAGTAAAAATTATTATTATACATAATTGATTACTAATAATGTATAATTTTTAGTTATTAATAAATACTCTTCCTATAGTTATATAGTATAAGTGAAAATAATATCAGTGAAATCAAAGTATATAGAAGGTAGAATATTAATAATAAGAATATAAATTACAAAAATTTGTTCAAAAAATTTCGAACTCTTATGCTTTATTAGATTTTGCAAAAGAACCGTAGTAATATTCGAAGATAAAACTAAGACCCTCTTCCCCCGTGTTGACCTTAAAAATGATTCAAAAATATACTCATTTTTAAAAATTATTATGGAAGTGGTGAAGGATAGTATACATATCTGTTATATGGAAACATTAGAGAAAATGTATTGTTAAGGGAAATATTTCTAAAGGAATGTAATTTTCTTCATTAGAATATTCTCTGCTTCCTTGCAATGATTTGACTCTGCTCTCTGTAGACTTACCAAATCAAGAAAGAAGGATTCTGCGCATGCGCATAATGGAAATATTTCACTCTTCATTTGTTATCATGTCAGAACATGATAATGTTTTAGGAATGAGGTTTTGTGACGTAAATAGAAATCCGTAGGCGAAAAATAAAAATTTTATTTGAACGAGCATCTCAAAAAATCATCTTTTAATAACGCGATGCCATCGCATATAAAAAAGCTCTAATTAAAAAAAGATAAGTTAATGACTATAGCAAATAAAACCTAGAAAAATGTCATTTTGAGCGAGTGATTATATGAAATAAAATAAATAGGGAATGTGATACGTTTTTTAAATAATAAATGCGAGACAAAGTTTTTTTTGTATCGTTTGCAATACTAAAGTGACTCATTCGATGAAATAAATAAAATGAATAAAAATATAATTTAACTTTTACGAGCCCGAGGTGCTTGGCCGTTCCAAGAAATGATGATCTGACATGATACATTGAAATATGCATAGAAGATTTCCTTTTAATCTTTTTTAATTTACAGTTAAACTATAATATTATGTAACGAGATTTTGGCAAGAAAGTGAATAATTATTTATGTTAATTGAATAGCTTACTATCAAACAAAACTTTCAAAGATAAATTTTTTAATGAGACATTAGAGATAATAAGAAATAAAAGATAAAAAAAAGAATTTATCTGAAAAAAATTTAGTTTATGAATTTAATTCATAAAAAAACGGCTGATGTGTGAAAAAAATAATGTAAATATAGCTAATGTATCTACTGTTATTTTCATTAAAATTTTGGAGTTCGTCAAGAATAAAACCTACTCTCCACCCACACTCTTATTTTTCTGGTAGATAATGCTGTTCTTGAACTCCTTATGTAGAAATGACGTTTTTATTTGCCTTCCACCAGTTATGGAAATTTTTCTTCTGCCTTTTTTTCTGTAAATCAATTTTTAGCATACACGAATTAATAAAAAATGCTTTTCATCAAAACAAGTGAATATGAATTAAATTTAGCTAATTTATTAATACCATGCTAAACTATGGTAATTTTAAACCTTGAAATTTATATTTAATGTAATGAGATAATGATAACCTACCTATTAGCTTTTATTCCTTATATTTTTGTTTACAATGAATAAATAATATTATGCTATGTGATTTGCAGAACAATTTTTTAAGCACCGATTTTACTTCATTACTTCTCGAACTTTGACCAAGGAAATAAATGCTTTACTAAGCATTGAAGTATTTGAAGCAGTAAGAATTTATTTGAAACATTCCTGAAATCAACATTGTATACACAGGCATTTATACAACTAAATAATACAATAATTTCCTTACGTATTGTATACAAACATTAAAAACTCTTAATTTCCCCATTTCGATGATAGAGCTTGTATTGCCTCTTGATATAATACAAGTTCTTTCATCGGATACAATGTAAACTTCTTATTTTTATTTTATTTCATCTCATCTAATTATTCTCATTAATCAGTACAGAATACTTTAATAAACTTCTTATTTTTATTTTATTTTCATGCTATCTTGTGAGAACATCATATTGTTTTCTTTAGGGTTTTTTGGATAATTGAAGGCAACGAATGATTGAAGTTTGAAATCCCGTAGGCAATGAATAAAGCATAAATGGCAATATTTAATCAAGATCTTTTAATAGCATAGATTTTTTACCTGCTTTTACCAATATTGCATTATTATTATGAATGCTTCTTTGAAAGCAGATGCGTTTTCGAAAGGTTGACCTGGTTTTTTAACAGTACAGCTTTTCCAAACTGATTTTAACTACTTAATAACTTAAATTAAGAAAAATAATGACAAAAATATTATTCCCACACGATAACTTGAAATTTGCGACCATATTAGAAAAATTACTTTCACCTCTGTTTAATTATTCGATTATCACCTACTTTTTATTTTTTTGCCAACATTTTATTTTTAGGGGAAAAAACATGCTTTTGTTTTATGTGTTTGTTTTATGTGCAACGTGATTTTTATACTATTAAAAGTCTCAAAGTATCAATATCATTTAGAAAGCAAGAATTAAATTAGGCTAAAAAAAAGGTATTGTCAAACTTGTAACATAAATGCATTAACATATAAGAAAAAAGGCTACACTATCATTTACATATAGCAAATCTATTCGTGATTCTATCATGGTTACGAAAAAGTTAGTAATTATTACTTATTTATTGGCTCATTATGCTAAAAATTCACATTAAATGAACAAAAAATTCGACAAGGTCATTAAATTTTAAATATTTCTATTTAATTCTAAATTTTAAAAAGTTAAATTTTTTTAAATTTTACTTTTAAAAACGAATACTTTTCAACAGATAATCTATTAATTTATTAATTAAAACTGAAACTTGAAATCATTCAATAGTAAAGCTTTCCAAAAATGGCAACGTGTTTTTGATATGTAAAATCAGCATTTGTTTGAACAACAATGAATCCATCAATGTATGTTTTAATTTTTAATATCTTCTTAATTATTTACAAACAAATCAGACTTAAATATTATTGTAATCATTGTTATCAATTTGTTATAATTTATCAGATGTTTAAAAAAGATGAGGAGTTATTTATGAAAAAACAAAATTTGTCGCTATTTATACTATGGAATTATTCTTGTCAACAAATAACCAAAGTTGAGTCTATGTTAAATCGATATTAAACCTGAAAAGTTTGAAAACACGTTTATAAATACAATTGCAAAAATACTTATATATCAGTTTTCTGTTGATAGATTAGGTTTTTTTCTTGTTTAAGTCTGTATATATTTTTTAGAGAAGATTAATATTTACTAGAACAATAAATATCAAAAATCCTTTTCTGTTGTTATGTGTGTGTTATAGTTAGCATTCCATCGTAACATATATTTTCATTTTTATTTTTTATTTTTGAACTCCCCTTTGAATGAATCTTGAGTCATCCTGAATTATTATGCATGCTTTCTTTTTATATTTACATAATTTTTTTAAACAAGTGAGGCAGCAAAACATTTTGCAATCAAGTTAGATAAAACAGGTTCTTAAAATATTTCCTTTTATTTCAACTATTGATATAGAAGAAAGGTTTATTTGTTTTGGCGCTCTATAGGACAAACTTTTTTGACCTTGAACTAGTAAATTTGGTACAAATATATTTGGAGAGTAGGAATGTGCATATCGAAACAATTTTATTTCATTTTGATCAAAAATACTTAAAATTTAAAGTAGTTTTGAAGTTTTTTAAAAGATAATTTCCAAAAATATCATAACTCAAAACCTATTTTTAGATGGTTTTAAAATTGGAAAAAAATCTTTTTGATGTTGCTTTTGCTTGGAAAAATTCTTTTTGGTGTTTATTAACTACTAGCTCTTACTCGCGACTTCGTACTCATGGAAATTTTGATGTGTATATGTGAGAAGTGACAGTCTAAAATGTTATCGAAACCGTATGCATGCTTAAATTTTCAACGTCAATTGGAGCAACACAAAGACGTGAATTTTAAGTGCCAGCTGGGTTAACGCAATGCAGATTAGAAATTTTTTGTTTTATTTTCATTCAAAAGCACTTCTGAAGGAATCAAAAGCTCTATTAATTAACAATGTTTTATTTTAAATTCATCATACACTACAAAAATAAACGGAATCGTTTGAAATAACCGTTACGTCTAACATCATTAGCGTGGGGGGGAATGTTATGTTATTAAAACCATAAGGGTACTTTTCCGTTTGTCGGGCGCAAACGGACAATCGCCAAAAAAAATTGAGAAAATTTGGCGGAATTCTAAATTTTTTACTAAAGGAAACATACCACTATAAGCATATATAAAAAATATATAGCTGACACAAATACAATTTAATTACAAAAACACACAGTGGAGCAGTTTTATTATATAGTCATTTTTGCCAAAAAAAAATAGTTTGCCACCAAATTTTAGCGAAATGGTTTTTACAGTCACAAGGTTTCGATGCCCATTGCAGTAAATAACTGGAAAATAGAAAAAAAATATCAATAAACGCAGTAATACGGAATGCACTAAAAAATTTAATCGAAAATGATGAAAATAGGCAAAAGAAATAAGTATAGCAAGAAAAAATCAAGAGAAATGAATAGGAAATAACGAATTATATTAACACAAGAACAGCATAAGAAAAAAAATTAATAAACATTCCTTTAGAATAATAAGATAATATTAAAAGAACACCGGAAATAGAAAAATAAAAACAAACGATTCAAAAAGCTCAGGCAGATGTTTTCAGATTTTTTTATTTATTTTTTGGTCGGAAAAGTTAGTTTTTAATTAATAAAAAATTAACCACTCAATTAATCGGAATAAAAATTAGCCTATGTTCTTCTGTAGACTATAATCTATTTGTGTGATAAATTTCATCCTATTTCCTTCAGCCGTTCTGGCGTGATTGAACCCCAACATCCATCCATCCAAACTTTCACATTTATAATAGTAGTATAGATAATTTAATTTTTTCTACAGATTTTTGATAATTTTTGATTAATTATTTTTTAAAAAATGGCGATGCATTTTCGTATTACAGTTAAATTCAAATCGTCTTTAACGTTTCTTAAAAATCTAATTCCGCAATTGTTTTTTCACTAATTAACTGTGCATTTTATATGAGAAATTAAAGTAAATAGAGACTTAAAACGCAAACTCAAATTAGAAGATAAATTATCTGGCTAGTTTTGTTTTTGATGGCTTTGTGATATCAAGAAATTCATTAGGAAGGTTTATTTTCACAATAAGAATAGCAAACTGTAAGATCATCAAAATAAAGTAGCTGTATTGTTTGACACCATTTGAAACCTAAAAATACCTTAAATCACGAGCATTAAGCTATATATAAGGGAATTTGAACGAACCTAGCTGATCGTTCAAAACTAGCCAGTATTTTATAAAATACGTCATCTGCATAAAATAGGGAACGATATGGAATGAATCTTTAAATACACTGTCTTTAAATAGTCAATAAATTTAAATAAGTCTTAGACATTTTAATACTATTTTTTAGAAATGGACCGCTCTAGTCTTCCTGATCTCTGTTCTGTGCTGTGCAGAAGTGATCCAAGGAAGGCAGGTTGAAAGAGACAAGAGAGCTGTGAAAGGAGGAAGGAAGACTTCCGGATCTACTAACGTTGGCGTGGGCACTAATCAGTTTGGAGGAGGACATGAAGGACATAAAAGTGAATGGTGGAAAGAATGGTGGCTAAAGTATATAGGTGAAGTAACTGATCCCACTGTTAGACCACTTATTTTCCCGACGGATGAATACGGAAATAGAGTTCCCTGCCCATGCCTTTTACCAGGAACGACACAAATACCTCCTAGGCCACCTCCACCGCCGACATCACCGCCGGTGAGACCGCCACCTCCACCCCCAAGACCTCCAGTTCAACCCCCACCTCCCCCACCCAGGCCCCCAGTTCGACCCCCACCTCCTCCCCCACGACCTCCTGTACAACCCCCACCTCCACCCCCAAGACCCCCTGTTAGACCACCACCTCCACCTCCGAGGCCACCAGTGCAACCTCCTCCTCCACCACCACCTAGACCCCCAGTCAGACCACCTCCAAGACCTCCTGTACA
>JAOUZG010040215.1:9469215-9507424 GCA_026289955.1 Argiope argentata | reverse complement strand
CCTGTGCAGCCGCCTCCTAGACCTCCTGTACAACCACCCCCTAGACCCCCTGTGCAGCCGCCTCCTAGGCCTCCTGTACAACCACCCCCAAGACCTCCTGTACAACCACCCCCAAGACCTCCTGTACAGCCGCCTCCTAGGCCTCCTGTACAACCGCCTCCTAGACCCCCTGTACGACCTCCTCCTCCCCCACCACCAAGGCCTCCAGTTCAACCTCCACCTAGACCCCCAGTGCAGCCCCCACCTCCACCTCCACCAAGGCCGCCGGTAAGGCCACCTCCCCGACCTCCCGTTCAGCCACCGCCTAGACCACCTGTGCAACCACCTCCTAGACCTCCTGTCAGACCACCTCCACCCCCACCAAGACCACCTGTTCAGCCTCCTCCTCCAAGACCTCCTGTTCAGCCGCCTCCTAGGCCACCTGTTCAACCGCCGCCCCCACCACCACCTAAGCCCCCAGTTAGACCACCTCCTCCACCACCTAGACCTCCAGTTCAACCACCACCTCCTCCTCCTCCAAGGCCACCTGTTAGACCTCCCCCTCTACCACCTAAACCACCAGTTCAACCACCTCCAAGACCTCCTGTTAGGCCCCCTCCACCACCACCTAGGCCCCCTGTACAACCACCTCCTCCACCTCCACCAAGACCCCCAGTTAGGCCACCACCACCTCCACCAACAAGACCCCCAGTATATCCACCACCTACAAGGCCACCTGTTAGACCACCTCCGACTCAAAGACCACCACCTCCACCAACAAGACCCCCAGTGAGACCACCTCCAACTCAAAGACCACCACCTCCCCCAACAAGACCTCCAGTGTATCCACCACCTACCTCAAGACCGCCGACGTACCCACCGCCAACATCCAGGCCACCACCACCACCTACAAGACCTCCAGTTAGACCACCTCCAACTTCAAGACCACCCCCACCACCTACAAGACCACCAGTTAGACCACCTCCAACTGCAAGGCCACCACCACCACCTACTAGACCTCCAACTTACCCACCACCTACATCAAGACCTCCACCACCTCCTACAAGACCACCAGTTAGACCACCTCCAACTTCAAGACCGCCTCCACCACCTACAAGGCCGCCAGTTAGACCACCTCCACCTACACAGCCACCTGTCAGACCACCCCCACCGACCAGACCACCAGTTAGACCAACACCACCACCTTCAAGACCACCAGTTCAGCCCCCACCAACCCGACCTCCAGTGAGACCCCCTCCTCCCCCTCGACCCCCATCAAGGCCTCCTACTGGAGATTCAGGAGATGACTGTGTTTCAGAAGGTCCACCCGTAAAAGTGCCGAGACCTGATCGTCCGCAACCGGATGGCTCTATGCCCCCCTGTGCTCTGAGTGGAAGAAATTTCTGCATTCTTACCGACGATTATCCTGCGTAAGTATGCCATTTTTAATTGTATTAAACTTAACGCTTTATCATCGAATTCAGGATTTTATGATACTAAAACTTTATAAATACTGAAACTTTGAGCATGAACTGAAAACTGAAACTGAAAGCACGCAAGGAAAAATGAATTTAGTCTTTCTGAATTGAAATTTCTCACTTTTAGAATGGACTTAATGAATCACTTAATGAATGTTATAGGTCAATGTAATTGTCTTGTGATCCGTAGCATAGATCTTCCAATAAATACAATCGAATCTGCTTTCGTTATCAGATACAAAACTACCCACCTAAAGTATGTTGATATCCTGAAATAAGATATCAACATACTTTTTTAAAAAAATTTCCTTTTTTCTGAACCAACCAAGATATAACCGAGTATGTTTGTATTTTGGTTCTAACTGGAAAACAATTTGATGCCTTAAACATCCCAAATCGCCTTTAAATGGCTAATTTACACAATGTTAATATTTATCACTGCAACATAAAAATTAAATATCGGAATCCTCAATGTATCACCACAACATACCATAAAATAATGCAATATTTTACGTCAGAAGGCATGGGCGATTTTGTTAAGTGATATCGTGTATTTCGACCCATTGATCTCATTATTTAAGCAGTTTTGATTAGTCTTGTTAATTCTTGAGAAAAATTCATTTCTTTAGAGTGTAACGACATACATTTTGAATTCTTTCAATGCATATTTAATCTAAAAATATGTATACCTTGCAGCAAATTAACATAAGTTAAATAACTATTAAAACGATTCGTCCAGTAATTCTAAGTAATTTTATCAGAAATAACTTAGCAACTTAATTGAGCTTACTAAACTGTTCTAAATCATGCAGTAAATGCATTCCTTTGTCACGTGTAGCATTTAGTCTTTTGGGCAAATATAATTCATTCCTATCTTTAAATCGAGTATTTGGCAAACTTATTTTGTTATATTAGTGGAAAGCTCAAATAAGCTTCCCTTTCTTTAAATATTCAGAAATATTAAGAGGTCTTTAACCCTTTATCTATTGAATTATGTTGCTATCAATTTTCCAGCTTCATTTTTGCACCAGTAGTTAAGTTCCCTTACGGAATAATCCTAGAGAACGCAAGAGAAAAATTAATAGAAATATCTTAATTAATTTAATTATTAATTACATATTTATATTAACTTCTTGCTTTTTGGGTTACATTCCCCGTATTTTTTAAAATACCATCGAAAAATAGTTATATTACGAAAATAGAATCCAGATTTGAATGGTATTTATAAGTACCGTCAGTAGAAAAAGGGTTAATGATTTTTTTTCAAAAAAAAAAAAAACTAATTGACCGAATAACTTGAAAGAACCTTTTTTTAAAAGAAAAATAGGTGGTCTGTTTTAAAATAAAAAGATTCTCAAAATAAATATAATGCAACTATATTAATGCACTGAAGTGAATTCACAATTAACACCTACAGTAAAGTAAAGTTCATTAAATATGAACTTATTTCTCGTTTTGAATTTTTTGATCAAAAAGATAAGAACGAATATTTATTTTTTACAATTATTTATTTTCTAAGTTATGTTTTCTAAGATAACATATTCTGTTTCTTACAATAGAATTTTTAATTAATTTGTTTTTATTTATTTAATTTATCATTTATTTGATATTTTGGCTTTAATTTATTCTTTTGTTCTTAGGCATTCTCAAATTTATTTATTACATTTTTCTATTTAAATTAAAATTATTTGTATTCGTCAGCGTTATTCGAGTTAGGCTAATCTAAATTATAATTTTATGAATTCGTAATATATTTACTAAATTTTATAGAAACTGTTTCATAATATATTTAAATAATTTTCTGTAAATTATTTAATGAACCATATAAGGAAATGAGCAAAAAAATAGATTATAAAATTTCATTACAAATATAAAGATGCCAGCTTGAATGAAGACATATAAATACCAGGATAACAAAGCAAAAAAGAAAAATATTTACCAAAACACTTTCATGTTTCCTACGATTTAATATCTATATCAATTTCTTATAATAAACTTTCTAATCTTAAAAGGATATCTGGTTTTGGGGTATTTTACTTTATTTTTACCTGTTTAAAAACCGTTAAGGAATGTCTTTAAACCCAAAGTGCTCATAAATATTGCTATGATATTTTCACGATGTTTTAAAACTCATAATACCGAAAAACATCGTGGTGATATTGTGAAATATATTATGCTAATTTGAAGAACGCCTGCATAAAATACAATCGTTTTCTCATACAGCGACTTCGTAAACCGAGTGGTAGACAAAAGCATGACTAAAGTCCGCATCATGTATGAGGAACTGCAGACTGTTGGCGATCCAGAGCTCTTCAAGAACCAATACGGTGATAGTCCAGCAGCACGAGGAAGCTTCGCTTGCGAAACGGAAGCTAATCAATTGAGACCAGGATGGGCGCAGGAAAGTGTGTCCGGAGACTGGATGGTCATCATTAATACAGATCTCTTCCCACAGAAAGTCAGAACAGAGAGTTGCAAGTAAGTTACTTATTCTCCCAATCTGTATTTCTTTCACTGGTGTTCGCCATTTCCATGAAATGACGTCACCTTCAAATAGTGCTTCTAGTTTATCGTTTTCTCCACTTTTTTTAAATTTTAAAATATTAATCTCACCCACAGAGAGTTGCGAAAATATCATTTGGTTTTTTTCGAATTCGTCTTTTCATCTTAATCATTGCACTCATATGTAACTTATGTATTCTTTTTAAAGACTTTGTATGCTATATAACCACACTTTTACAGCTTCAACAGGACACGGATAGTTTTAAATGACTCAAAAAATCGGTACAGATGCCATAAATATTATAATATAATATATTTTAAATTAGCATAATTTATTTAAAGATTTATATTTAATTATTAAATATAAATCATTGAATTTTGCCATACATACAATAACTTACGGAATATTCCAAGAATAATTTTGTGACCGAATGAATTGCTAATACTACTTTCAAAGACTATAGCACAACAAAAATAACAATTGAAAAACCACTCGCAAATTCAGAACTGTCCTTATTGGCGAATAATTACTGTTCTGAACTTTTTTTGAAGCTATTTTTAAAAATTAAAGTAAGCAAGTATGTTAAAAAGTCAAATTTTGGTTTTAAAAAAAGAAAGTAGGTTATTCAGTATACACATGTATGAATAGATTTTTTAATTAAAAAAACATTCGAATTTTGTTTTTACGTTTATTCTTCAGAAAATTACATTAACTTTTATGTTTGTAAAATTTACATTATAAATTCTAAACTTCAAATTCAAAATTTTGGAAAAATATCGTGGAAAAAACTTTATACATTAAACCTGAGTACATATTTTTTTTTCAAATAAGAAATAACAATGTTTCAATAACATCCGTAGATTCAGAGCTAAAGATTAAATAATCTTCTCATTTAAATGGATTTCGAGTCTCTTTTAATGTAGCTTAATGTCAAAAATAATTGAAAATTTTTGGTGTATTCATTCGAACACCAGCATTTAAAGTTAGGATTGAAATACGATCGATATTTTAGTTCAAGAACAAAGTAATAAATATATTTCTTAAATTGTTTTTAAGATTCTGAAGAAAGCATTTCGCAAATTTCTTAAATAAAACATTTTTATTTTATCCGTCTGTTTAGCAGCCAAAATTGTTATATATTTAATCCAAATTACTTTTGGCTTACGTATTTCCTTTCTTTTATAGGTGCAAAAATTTATAGTTTATTATTTCAATGCAAAGATGCATAAATAAAACTGTTTTGTAAAAGTTAAAAAAAAATCTCAAACTTACATACTTTAAAAATATTATTATCAAGATTCTTAAAATAACGATGCTTTGTCAAAGATGCACTTGAAATTATGGCTTTACTTAATGCTTTAATATCTAATTTTAGGCGCCCCAACGAACCTTGCTCTTTCATCTCGCCATACTACGACTCCACGTGCCAGCAGCGGTACAGCTTGCACCGATTGCTCGCTGTCTATCCTCACGATCCAAACCGCAGTCCTGTGGTGGCCCTCTTCAAGTTCCCTGCAGGTTGCTCATGCAGGGTGGACCCAGTCAGAAAGAACGACATCGAACAGAGGAAAATCAGAAAACGATCGGTCATTAAATCTTAAGCATCGTCGACTTAGAACGAGTGGACAATGGGAGATTGTTCAATGACCAATGGACACATGAAAATGAACATTTTCGCGAAATCTGCCAAATCTGAGGTCTCTGGGTAATGAACAGACAGCCCCTGTGATGCTTACTGTGTTCCTTAAGCAGAGATTTCATTGTAAAATCGAAGCATTTCATGCACATCTTTTTTTATGAGTATTGTTGTCTCCTTTCTTTGTAAATATGCAAGAGAAGTTTCCATTATTTCTGGAATTTGTTTTTATTTGTTATATGTTTTTCTTAAGTGATGTAATTTTTTTTTGTTTTTATTCCATTTGCCAAATCAAGGTTCCGCATGAGATTAAGTATATGATTCTATTCTAATCTGTTTTTCTAAAAAGTAATTTAATGCCTTATTTTACATATCTTATGTGCAAAATTTGTAAATAATAATGACAGAAACAATTTTACAATGTAAATTCCTAATCTTGTTTAGAATTACAATTATTGTCTTCCCTGAGTAAATTAACTGAGTAATAAAAAATACATTTTTTTTATTTAACTCTAAAATTTGAAAAACGTTTGTAAAGTTTTAGCAACCTCCAATTGAAAAATATTTGTTTCTCAAATCCATTTGAATTTTTTTTCCTTCAATTGACGGTAGCTAATATTTTTTTTATTACGTATTAATCCTTTTTACTTCTTTATTTAAGTGAACTAAAAAGCAAACAAGTTTTCTCTGAGTTAATTTATAAAAAATACAATTTCTTTAATTTGCTCTAAAATTTGAAAAACGTTTGTAAAGTGTTACCACACTCTGGTTGAAAAATATTTGTTTTTCGAATCTAATTTTTTTTTTTTTTTTCATTTTTTAAAAACTTTTTTCAAGTGGTGATAGATACATTTTCTTATTACGTATTAATATTTTTTTACTTTTTATTTAAATGAACTAACAAGAAATTCTTTGCTTTTATTCTTCCTGTTTCTGTTCAGAAAGAATAAAATTCAGAAATTCTTTCTGAATTTTCTTATTCTTTTCAGAACGAAGGGAAATTACAAAAAATTCGTTAAAAAATATGCAAAAATATTAAAAAACAACCTCCAACTTCCAACCTCCAACTCAGTATGTATTAATTATCTAAATACGGATTGCTCTATTTGTAAAAAATTCAATCAAAAAATTTGCATCAAAAGTAATCCATTATTAATTATTTATTAATTTCCTGAGGAAAAATGCATTGAAATTTCCAAGAGATTTATATAAGACATCTTATAAATACGCGATAAATTAAACATAAAAAATTGTCTAAGTAAATGTTGGATAAAAGGAATGGAAATTCAGTAAGATAAATCGATATCGAAACAAAGGGTATAAAACACACGCATTGACAGCTGATGAAAATAAATCAAAAACACCTGCCAAATCGGATATTTAAACCGACTTGAGGCGTGTCAAAATGGCTTATTATTGGCTGTAATCTCTGCACGTGAAGAAGTAAAAGCTTCCTAAATACCCCAGATAAATGACTTCTAGACAAATGGAAATAAATCTTGCGCTCAGATCATAAGCACGAATCATTTTCATGCCTTTTAAGAATAAAGAGCGGGTGTGGTTAAGCGAATAGTGAAAATAAATGGAACTAACAGGGTTTTGGGATATAACTAATTATGTTGTACAACTGGAGTTAGGAAATCATGTTTTTTCAACCCTTTCTGTGTAGATTTTTTTTAAACAATTGAGATTAATTTTTTGCAATTACGTACAAAGAAAAAAAGTTAAAAAAATTTGAGAATAAATTTTGAATTTGCATTTCAGTAATGTACTATGTTGTAAATAAGTTATTTCTGAATTTGGGTTGATCTCAAATAAATTACCATTCTTCATTAATTTTTCTTAATTAAAAAATAATATTTTTTCCCGAAATGTAAATATTTTGAAAATGAATCTTTTGTGATTGTGCATTTTTCTTTTTTGACATTCAACTTTGTTTTTGTATCATTTTATATTCTACTATCGTGTGATTTTTGTAAATGATATTTAAAAAAAGTTTGTAAATTGTAAATTACCTAAAGTTGAAAATTTCAGGATCGATTCTTCTCTTTTTTTTATGATTCAACTGTATAATAAACTTTCAAAAGTTTTGTATGATTGCGTTAAGTGATTATTGTTTTGTTTAACCCTTAGTAGCCTGATTTATGAAAGTGATTTATTTTTAATATTACTGTGTTTACTTGAGGGTCTAGATGAAGGGAAAAATAGCTAAAAACATCACAATATTTATTTTACATATTTATTTAGAAAAAAAACAGGTATCAATTTTGATACTTCAGGCATTAACGCCATAAAGAAATCAGATATACCTATGCATGAAATAATGCGAAACATTGATTGTTTTTATTATCGTATTATTGTTTTTATTATTTTATTTAAAAAGAAAATATATCAAATTTCTATTCAACAAAACTTTTAGTAAAATGTGTTTACTTGTTCACTTTGCCGCGCGAGTAATATGTCATAGATAAAATAAAACAATAATGACATTTGATTTTTTTTTTAAATTTCGGTGGAAAGAATATTATACAACAGTAAAATACGTACAGCCAACCTATAAAAAAAACTAATAGTAATGTGAACATTCGATTTAAAAGATTGGTATCAAAATTGAAACTCTAGGTTATTAAGGGTTAATCATTTACTTTTAAAATAATTTCATAATTGCAACAAACAGAAAGTAAATAATTAAATTAAACTATGAAGAAATAGAGATTGAATAATAAAATAGGAAGAAACAAATAAAAATTTTCAAAAATATTCAGAAATTACTAATTTGGAAATATTTGTAGAATGTTACTGGTTTCTATAGTTACTTAGGCTTACAATTCTTTTCTATTATTTTTACCTAAATTCTCTAATGTGTTAAATAAATTTCCCTTAAATTTAATTAAGTTTTAAAACAGTTTTTTTTTACATTTTGATTTTTTATATAAACTAGCCATTCTAGAATATCTTAAAGTAAACGGCTAATTCTTTATTTTAATGCAAAAAATTAAATTCTGACTTCTTGTCCAACATGATAGTGCTGTCATGTTTTAAAAGCACCAATTATTTTTACGTTAACACATTTATAAAATTATACAAAAAACAAAATATTTTCATTAACACTAGAACTACCGATGTTAAACATGTACCTAGTTTCACAACACCCGTTAAATTAACGTATTTTTGATTATCATGGATTTTATTGCAAATTTAGTTTATGTAAATAAAAAAAATATAACAATTTAGTTTATGTAAATAAAAGAATATAATTTAACAACAAAACATTTAATGCACTAATTCATTAATTATTAATAAAAAATAATGAATTATTTTCTAATGAAAGAAAAACAATTTGTATTTTCCAGGATATCCGATTAAGAGTTTTTAGTTCTAAATCATAGTATCATAATCAGAACAAAATAAAACCCATTATAACGGCAAGTAAATATTTTGAATCAATCAATACAATTTTATATGAAAAATGTAATGCAAGTTTTTTCAGGAAATGTCTGAAGGCGATGTATAAACGAATTTAAATATGTTTTGATGCCCATTATTGTATAGATGATTCATAAAATATCCTAAGCTTTGAAACAGCTAAAACCGTTCACTTTGACAGGTTTGATATAAATAGGCATAGGTCATACTGATTATGGAAGTTAAAATAGCCAAAAGTAAATTAAATAAGAACACGTAATCGTTCTTATATTTCATTAAAATCTGTCATAAAGTTCTAGAACAATACATAAGTTATATCTAACAACATTTAAGCATGAAATTTGAAAAACATCAAAATGACCAGCCTTGTTGATTCTAGAGTGAAATTTTATACTGAAGTACACAAGCAAGTTTTGAAAAATAAATATTTTGAAATAAAAATTTATTGATTTCTGAAAAATATATTCAATAAAAAATTGATTCAAAACCAAAAGTAGTAACAGAGCATTCGAATATTGTAGGAATGTTAAAAATGTATTGCATTAGTCATGTCAAATATTAAACTTTTTAAAAATAGAAAAATTTCAAGAAAACTGTGATATTATGCCATTGATAATCTACACAATTGATATACTGAGATACAATTGATATACTCTGTACAATTGATCTATTAATTTTATAAATTAAGTTCATATCAGCTATACAGAAGTTTTAGTAAACCGTCTAAAAATTTATTCTCATTCAAATTACTCAAAAAGAACATTATTTATAAACAGTTTTAATAAGTTTTACACTTCTAGACCAAAATATAGTAATATGATTATATTTCAATGATAATTCGTTTGTTATTCCATTATTTTTTAAAACATTATTAATAACTGCGTTAAAGCTTCTGTGAAAGATATCGTCACAATGCTGGTGAATAAAAATTCAGTAGCTAAAACAATGAAAAGAATTGCTTAAAGTATTTTGGAAAACTTTTTAAAAGTAGTTTAAAATTATATGGGGAAATAATATTTTGAATCAATAAAAGATTATATTTATATTTTTTAATTTTAATTTTAATTGAATTAATTTAGTTCTTAATTTAATTAATTTTTTCGTGCCCTTATATGATGATAATTGTTTAAATCAACAAATAAAATTTTGTACATAAATTAATTTTAAAGAAAACGTTTTACTAAGAAGTGTTACATCATTGATTTTTTTTCGAACCTAATCAGATTTCTGAGGTTGCTATGTTGAGAGGATGCCATTGAAAGGTCGTTTAAAAACTGCATAAATTTTAAAGCTTCTTAATAAATTTTAGAAATATTCAAATTTGAGGAATTAAAAAACAATCAAATAAAATCTACTATTTGTTAAATAGGGAATTGAAAATATTAAGAAGAAATGAAAGCATTCTCAAATATAATTCGCCAGATCCCTATCAGCATCATTATTACAATATTGATAAGAAATGAGCTAATATAATGTGCTAAATTTGATGACTTGCAATAGTAAATAAATAAAAACAAATATATTTTCACGAAGTTAATTATAAAACTAATATAAAAAAATCATTAACATGTTGATTAAGTTTAAAATCCATTGAAACAAAATTAAAATGATGGAATACACAATTTCGTTTGAAATAACCGTTTGAAAACATGTTACGTCTAACCTCATTATAGCGGGGGGAAATCTACTTAAAAACTATATAAATAAAGCTATAAGGGTACTTTTCCGTCTACTGGGCGCAAATGAACAATCGCCAAAGAAATTTTACGGAATTCTACATTATTTACAATCGGAAATATAATGCTATAAGCATATATGGAAAATATATAGCTAACACAAATACAATTTAATAGCAAAAACACACAACGAATGAGCTTTGATATACAGTCATTTTCGCCAGACACACACACACACACAAAATATTTTGTCTCAAACTTTAGCGAAATGGCTGAATGTGAAGCGAACGGCAGCAATAGCATTTCCAATCGTAAGGTTTCGATGAACATTGCAACAATTTAACGGATATATATAAAAAATCAATAACATATAATCAGCGATATAGAATGCCCTAAAAAATGTAATCGAAAATAATGAATAAATAAATAAATAAAATGAACAGGAAAGATCGAATTATATTAACAAAAGAACAGTGTAATAATACATCTGTTCTTAATCGCTTCACTACTTCAGACTGATACTTTTCTTAAGAAGAAATTGGAAAGAATAAATACACTTACTCGCTCCAACTAACTTTTCTTATAAGCAGGAAACAATTTGAGAATTTCTATAAAAAAACAGCTGAATTTTTCAGTGATAAACACATCTTTTTGCCAGGAAATCCACGAAAAGAACAATCACAAAGAATTCCATTAGAATGGTAAAATAATATTAAAATGAAAAACGGTGAAATAAAGGCAAGCGATTAAAAAAGCTCCGGCAGATGTTTTCAGATTTTTTTTTATTTTCTGTTCTGATGAAATTCGTAAGCAGACGATTTTAAACAGAATAAAATAATTGTTCTTTTATGAGAATAAATAATTTTTATTAAAAAGTCTTTTTATTAGAATAAATTAATAATATAAATAAATTAATAAAATTAATAAATAAAACAAAACAGCAAACCAATTACTCAAAATTGTTTAGCTGATTAGTCTGGTTAAAACCAATTCAAGTATCTACAAACTTCTCTTCAAGTGATGAAGCACTTCAACATCTACTAAGTTTTTCGACCTCATCCAGTTGTGACCTTGCTTTGAGACTCGTCCTTTTTTCACCACTCTGTGTTGCGAGAATGCTCCGTCTTCTTCTACATCTGCTCTTCATTGGAACTTCCGAATATGTACTTAAGTGCACCAGTGGAACTGCTTTTAACTGTTAACTGAGTGAAACTCCAATTTTTTTGTGTGCGTGTGTGTGTTTTTTTTTTGTTTATTGACAAGATTTTTTAAATATTAACTTCTGGAAACCGGGGATAAAAGCCTTTGTAGCTATAAATCCCAATACCTTATATTTTTCAAGTCAAGAACATATGTTACGCATGCGTGCATTTCAGTTGGGGTAAGCAATACAGAATAGAAATTTTTAATTTCCTTTATTATGTTTTATTTTAACTGAAAAGTCCTTCATAATGAATCCGAAAGATCGATTAATTAACGATGTTTTGTTTTAAATGCATCAATCTCTAAGAAAATAAACAGAATCGCTTGAAATAATTGGTAGAAAATATGTTAACTTATATACGTTCTATGAATTCGGAGTTCTGAATAGAATAAAGTGTCTTTATTTGCTATTGAGTACTTCAAACTTTCTTCATATATTTGGAACTTTCCGTAGCATTCGAAGTTTTAGTTATTAGATTCTTAAGCAAATGCGTTGCACCGATATTAAATACATTTTTGTATGAGTGTTATTGCTGGTAAATGTTTAGAAATTCATTTTTAAAAACAATGTAAGGACAGACAAATTTCAAATATTTTCGTGCTACAACGTTTCAGAGAAGAGGTTTAAATGTCTTTACATTTTTTTTTCCTTTTAATCAAACAAACTTCTTGGAATTTAATTCCAATCTCATTAACTTTAAACATAATTGAGCAAACTGATATGTTTTTATCTGATGGAATCCTTTAAAAACTTCTGAATATTAAGGATATTTCGCCTTTAGGAATTTAATTAATGTCGTTTAATTTTAAATATATGATTTAAAATAAAAGGATTCGTTTCATGTTAATTAAAGTACTTTCATTTACATTCAATTTTATAAATCTTTAGAACATTAAAAAAATTATTTCTGAGCGTTTTTTACAGAAATTATAGCACGATAATAAAGATATAAAGATTATTATCGAACGTTTTCAAATATTAAGTTGCATAATAGTTCAAATATTCAGTGACACAAGTTGTGACCGGATGCACATATTTCAAACGTCTCAGATACAACTAATTGTAGAATTCTGAATCACTTTCTTGAATTTTGCTATTTAAATAGTTGGGAAAACTTCAGTTTTTACTAAAAACCTGAATGTTTCAAATATAATTTAAAACATTTTCCTCAGTTGAAAAAGAATAATTTCAGTAACTAATTTATTAGAATCGTTTCCAGTTTAAATTTGTTATCTAACATGACTAGAAGTTCAATCAATTTTATTTATCATTTATTTAACTACTATCTGCTTCTTATAAACTTTGATGAAAATAAATGAATTTAAAAAATTATTGTTGAAAGAACATATTGCGCAATATGATACAAGTTTGAACTTTCTCTTTAAATTTTTGCAATCTTTAACAACAGTTCGTTTGAATTTAAAAAGCTCTTTTTCGATACAAAATTATCGTTCTTTTTTCCATTTTAATAAACAAAAGCCATAACATGATTCTCTCTTCGACTCAGAATAGTTACAAAATTGCAAATATTACGTCATAGTATAACGCAGATTTGGAATATCAAACTTATGTTCAGTGTATGTCGTAGACCATTTTTTATTATCTTTTAAATATGTAATTCGTTTTCTTTCTTTTTTTTTCGTGATTTTTTGTTTAGATAATATCAATTTTTTTAAAAAAAAACTTGAAATAAGTAAAGAAATCTTACCATCAAAAAGTTTTTTTTTTTTTTTCAAATTTATTTTCTAACTTCAAGTTGGACGCCAATTTTTATTTTAAAAATAAAATATGTAATATTTTAACATGATAGAACTATATTTCTTTACGACTTAAATTATTGTGAATAAAAGAAACAAAAGATAAGCAGTTCCGCATCTTTATCAATATATTTCATGTATGTATTTCTGATTTCATTCATAAATTCTAATACTGACCGCGTTTTTCTAAGAACAAATTATTGGAACATAACTCATCCAATAATAATAAATAAAACGATTAATTTAAATATAAACATAAATTGTTAAAATTATCGTATGAAACTAGGGATAAAGAGTAGATGGCACAATTTATTTATTTATTACTTTCCTCGATCGGAAAATACATTATTCATTATCAGAAAAAAACTGCTTAAGCATATTTTTTGAATATCACTGCCTATGTAAAACATATTGATTAATATGAATTGTCTATTCGTGTCGAAGCACCATTTCGAAAGCAATGATTTTCAGAATATTCCAGAAATAGAAACCACAGGAAGTTATCCATCCAACAAGTGGTTTGAGGACGACATAACAATCCTCCTTTTAATTCAAACTTTCATAATCTTGTTATTTATAGATTACGGTCTTACTACGGTTATTTAGTCTGAACCAATGTGATTCATTGTTCAGATTCGTTGCCATAACCGACTGATTCTTAAGAGGTATAAGACGGTGATGACCCTTATTTTTTTCTTCCTAAACTAAAGTGAGAGACCTTTTCCCAATAGCAAACTTTCTAGCTAAAGCGGGCTTTTTTCTTCTTTTTTTTTGGTGGCTCGACCTTTTGAAAGCGTGATCCAACCTTTTCTAGCATTTCGTGAGGAACGGATCACAGGTCATTTATCTTTGTTTCAAAATTTTGTGACTTGTTTGGTAGGTTTAAATATAAGTTTCCTTGTATTTTAGTAATCGTTATGCTAAGAAATGCTTTAATGATGCAAAATTTCAGTTATTTCAGTAAACACATACGTATTTTTCTCACTTGTTTAGATAATTCATGAAAATTAGTAAAATTATCTGTAAAAATACCAGCCACAGTTTTTTGTTGTTGTTACTGATGGGAGGAAGAAAAGGCTTAAAAAATATGTGGTCCATACATTTAAAAGGAAATTATGCATTGTTACAAGAAGTTTAGATAGATTTTAGATTTCTTAGATCGTAGTATCTAAAAGAATCTATAAAAATTTCCAGTATTTTAAGAAGAAATTTCGGAAATTATGAAACGTAACAATAAAAAATCATTTGTGGTATATAAAATTTTTATGCTGAATTTGAATTGGATAAACGAGTATATACATATATCAGCCATTTTACCAAGATATCAGCATTTTTCACAATTGAAATATCAATATGAGCAAAAACAAGCAAACTGGTTTCGAAAATAATTTTTCGTTTTCAAAACATCAATAGCCGAGTTTGTTTAGTTTTTCCTTTTTTGCATTAATTAAAAGTAATTATTTTTCTTCTTTAAGAAAACGTTTTATTTCTTTTATTTACCTTAAAAAATTTTTATATTTTACATTACATGCTCAAATACTTTCTGTCATTATCTCAAACAGACTTAAAAAAAGCCTTTTTAAAAAGATAATAAAAGTGATATAAGTCTTTTCCCCCTTCAAAATACTGTGTTTATGCATATATCAATAATATCCATGTTATTAGGGAAAGAAATTATAAAATCTTAAATTATATATCATAGATATCTTTTACGATTTTATTTACAATTGCAATTATTTTTTAAAGTTTAAAACTGGTAGGAAACCTTTTCTAATATTTATCTGGGGATTTTTTGTATAAAAAGATATACCCGTAAAAACTACTATTGTATCCCAATTGTCAGATACGACAAAAATACACCGTATTAATGTTTCTTCATCTCTTTATTACTACGAAAAGCAAAGCTACTTAGAAGCAATTCGAATATACACACACAACAAAACGATAACGATACAAACAATACGATACGATACAAATTATTACAGTTGCCAAAATAAAATACAGAAAAGTTGAACAAAGAAATAATGAATAGATTAATTCCACACCAATAAAAAATTAAAAGAATTTATCAGAGATACTTTAATTATTTTCGAAAGTTAAAAAATCCTTAATTATAATTCTGCATATTTATTTTGAAGATTGTTCATTTTAGTAATTTTTGTGACTGGAGGAAAACAATAATTTTTTTAAAGAAATTCAACAAATTTTTTGTTAATCCACCTCAGTCAAAGCTACTTTGTTATTATTTGATAATTGTATGATGATGTAAATCTAATTTTAAGGCAGTTAATTTTAATAAAAATTAACCTTAATTAACAATTATAAATATATTCTTATTATACCTTATTATTATTAGTAAACCAGCTCTATGACGAAAATGAATATTCTTCTTTAATAACACATAAAGGTTTAAATATGTACTTACCAGGCATAACTTCAATACATTTTTCAGCATCTAGAACATAAAACACGAAAGCCTTACGATTCGCAGTAACTATGACTCAGAATGCATTTCTTACTACCCCTAGCGAATTACTATTCCAATATCTATATAAATAAAAATGAGTCACCAAATGTGTTGGTAAGCGTAAAACTAGAGAACGGCTCCACCAATTCAGCTAATTTTTTTAAAAAAAATGTTTTCGTTAAGACAGGTGGAAGGTTCTTATGGAGGGAAAAAAAACGAAAACATTGCGAGAAAAATAGCCAAAATGACACTTTTCTTACTTTCCCGCCAAAAATCTTCATTTCATACCCCCCACCAAATGAGTAAGATTGCCGGAAGTAGTAAATTTGTGTTTGTTAAGAAAGAAATACGCGAAGTCAGTTGGCTTTCATTTATATATTCTTAGAAAACAGGAAGAACAGTTAGAACAAAACTTAAAAAAGAAAGAAAGAAAATAATTGCTTTTATGCAGCTTATGCTGATTTAAAACTTATTTTTCCAACGGACGTGAATATTATTTTGTTCATTTTTTATTTGATGGCGTTTCGTTTTTTTTCATGTTTCTATTGATTGTGTTCTGATATAAAGTTGTTTTATTGTTGTTCTTAGAGATCAAAATTCTGTTTTATACATAAATGTGGCATGAAGAGCTCCTAATGTGTTTATTTTATTCGTAAAAGGATTTATGTATTAAACGATTCTTTTTATTTCCTTAGTGTTTGACGCATTTTAAATTGAACATTGTTAATTAATCGTTATTTTTTCGGGTTAATTCTGAACTTTTGAATTAAAATAAAACAGAAAAAAGGAGATTAAAAAAATATTGCCAATTTTCGTTACCCTAACATGCATAGAAAATCCACACATTTGCTTTAAAATTTTGAAACACTTTCCCTCTAACTGCCAAACATTTGACGTCAATCAAAATATAAGAATAGAATGTTAGTATTATCTTTAGTCTGCCTTCAAGTTGAATAGGCTGTATGGATGTTTAAGCTTTGCATGCCCAAAGTAAATTTTGGGCGGGGAAGAAAAAAAAAGATTAAGAAAGGAAAAAAGGGTATGTAGAAAAAAAAGGAAAGGAAAAAGGTTTGCAGAAAGAAAAGAAAAGAAGGGTTTGTGTGTCATTCAAAATGAAATTGTTGGTGAATTAAGAACATATAAATCTTTTGATTGTATAATTAACCAAGATTATGTTGTCAATGATCCACCAGAATTTTTAAACTCACTGGATTTTCCAGGATTGCCGTCTCATAATCTTCAATTAAAAGAAGGATCGGTGGACATAATGTCGAGAAATATCAACTCACAGCGTCTTTGTAATGTCACATGACCAGCAGGAAAAACATTACTGAACAATGTGATCGAAGCAACCATTCTAAAGGGAGAAAATAAGGAAAATGGATTGATTCTTCGCATCCCAGTGGTACCAACTGATGCACCATTTGAATTTAAACGACAACTATTTCCAGTGCGGCTTGCTTTCGCTATGACCATAAATAAATCCCAGGGTCAATCGTTGAATTTTTGTAGCATTAATCTTGAAAACCCATGCTTTCCTCATGGTCAGCTGTGTGTTGCCTACTCCCACGTTGGAAAAGCGTCAGCTTTATTTGTTTACACGCCAAGTAATCAAACAAACCATTTCGTCAACCATAAAGCATTACAATGAAAATATAATCGCATAATTACTTAATTATTTTAACGTGCTAAATAGAAAACTTATTTTTGTATGTAATCAATGTTTAGTATTAAGGAATAACGCAATAAGACAAGCCCCGCTGATGTTGTTGTTGTTGTTGTTACTAATAGCACTTGCCATGGACAAGCCCCGCTGATACATCAGCAGATTTTAAGCCGGAAATATAAGTCTCTTGTTTTACAAGTAGCGCCATCTAGGGTCAAGAGTACGACTTAGCTACACACACGTCACAACCTTTTTTAGGGGGCGGACTACATTCATGCAAATTCATTCATTCATCTCAGATCGTCATTTAGACCTGGTACAAGGAACGATCACCCCTGGCCCAGTACCCCCAGTGATATTACTCTCGAACAGATTTAACGAGCGCCAATCGCCACACACTCGGGGATTCTTTTGGTCGGTGAGCTTCGAACCCGTAACCTAAGGAGTACGAGTCCAACGCTCTACCAACCAGGCCATCCCGGCCCCACTCAATAAATGAAGTGATTATTGTGAAATACGTTTTTTTTTTATTCTTTTTCTTCTATTAGATTACGAAAGGCTAATAACTTTAGACAGTCTGTTGGGGCAGCTAGTATTTCAATAAATGTTAATGCACATAGAAGAAAAAAAAAGAACTAGCAAAAAAACAGAAATAAAGAAAGGTAAAAAAAAAGAGAGAAAATCATTCAGTGTTACTTTAATATGATTCCATCTTCGAATTTTTCTTTTTTGTTGAATTTCTTTTTTGATACATCCGGTATGATTTCCAATTTTCATATTCATCTTATGAAGAAACAAAACAAAAGCTCTCTTCGCCCTCCAAGAAAAAATTAATCGGATTTTAAGAAATTTTTCTGAAAATTGAGCACAAGTTTTAAGGTGCTTAAAAGCTGTTTTTACATTGAAGCACTTGTTAAACCTTTATCTACTGAATTATGTTGCCATCAATTTTCCCAACTTCATTTTTGCATCAGCAGTTAAGTTTCCTTGCAGAATAATTCCAGAGAACCTAAGAGAAAAATTTTAATTAATAGAAATATCTCAATTAATTTAATTATTAATTAAATATTTATCATTCCTATTTTTAGCTTATATTAACTTCTTGCTATTTTGGTTACATTCTACTTGGTTTTTCAGAATACCATCGGCAAAAATAGTCATATTTCAAAAATATAATCCAGATTTAAGTGGTAATAAGTACCGTCAGTAGTTAAAGGGTTAAGGACCTTTTCTGAAAATTAAACGCTTTTAAGGAGCTTAAAAGGAGTTTTTGAATGTAAGCCATTTTTAAGGACTTTTCATGATGTTACGCACCCAGGATAATCATGATTTAAAAAATTTGGGTAACCCAGTGACAAAATTATTGTTTTGTCAAATTGAATTTTTTCTGTGCTATATCGAAAAATAATTTTCACAACATTGCTCGTTTCTGTGATTGAGAAGGGCCACAGGATTTAAATATAAAATGTTCAAACCAATAAATTCTAATTTCATGATATGAACAAATTATGTTGCGTTCCCAGAATTTTCAGAATTATGTTTCGTTTTCAGCGTTTTCTCCAGAATGCACTTTTATATTTTCAATCATTTGCAAATTACAATTTTTTTAAATGCTTCCATAAGCCATATAATACATCAGAGGTGAACATCAAGTCTGTAGCGATCAACCTTGGACTGCTAAAACATTTTTTCTGACTACCTTTACTAAAATCTAAAGCTCGTATACTTTAAAACAAACAAACAAACAAAAACATAGTTATAGAATAGTGACGAAAAATTTCAAAATATTTCTTGTAAGTTGTTTGGAAATGAAGGTATATTGAATAACGAGAAATATTATGACTAAATAATAAAAATTCATTCTGAATTCAAAGGACATTTTAGAGAATTTATTTAACTATAAACATTTGTCAGATTCATGTGTTATCCAATTGCTAATGCAGATGTGGAAGAAATAACTGAAAATATAAATTATATATTCTCTTTATCTGTTGTGGAAAATGAAATGTTTCGCTTTTAAAATGGCATAATTTTAAAAGCACGTAGTTAATAGTACCTTTTGGATTAAAATGGACGAAGTAAAGTATCCTAATTTTAAAAGGAAACTGTACCTTATTTAACATTTCTTTTTGGCCCTGTGACTATTAAAGGGCGTGATAGGAACCTGCGATGCCAGTGTTTGGGGCCGAGTAACATATCCATTCGACCAAAAGTGCACTTCGATCCGAGAGATGTAATCTGGCTTATGAAGCTAGTGCCGTAGTACTACCCCAGCAGTAAATCGGCAGAGAGACGAACAATTTAATAGCGCGTGCGTGAGTTGCTGCGTCAAGTGTGTCTCATGACTTTTGCTGCGGTTAGATGGCGCCGTGACAGCTTCACGAGGTTTTGTGTAGTCAAGGTCACCAATGTGGTAATTGAAGGTCAAGATACGAACTCTCTACGCTAGTGTTTGTAGTCGAGCAACATATTCATTACACCACAAGTGCACTTCGATCCGAAGGATATCTGGCTTTTGAAGCTAGAGCCACAGCCCTACTTACATATGTGAATCTGCCTTTTCAGAGATCTATATAATTCAGACAACATTATGTTCCCGTCTCATAGATGATCACTTGGAATCCAAAGTAAGATTAGTAGTTAGTTAGTTAGTTTGTACCTAGATATTCAAGATTTGAGGACAGTATGTAGACTAAATCTTCTACTAACTATAATAACGAGAACTAACTTTATATGAAAATGATCTATTTACTAATATATTTTGAATTGTTTGATATTAAATACATCATTTAATAATAATATTTGTAGTTCTTATTATTATGTTTGTAGTTATGTATGTAAATACATATTCCATTTTTATTATTAAGTTATAATAAATACTGTAGACCTTTTGTTTAGATCACCACTTGTACGCCACTGAATGGACCGCAACGTCTTGGTAAAATTAAAAGTAACCCGTGCTCTGGAAAAGTCTGATCACTCGTGAGCTGATTCATTCAACGTTATTAAACAATTCAAAAAGCCGAAGCTTATTGATAAGATAACAATTCTGCTGATATAAAGAATATTTTTAAACAAGTTTGGAGCGTTCCTTTGATATAAAAAATATCGGCATTATCTCTTTGTTTGTTTGCTGTTTGCAAAACAATCAATCTTCGATTATTTTTGTGGGTAAATCCGAAACATATTTCAGGATTTTGATACCGGATGCAAAGGCAAAACGGTTTCTAAGGCAACAACAAGAAAGGCAAGAATAATTTATCAAACAAGAGATTACTCTTATTTATCACGATGAATAATTGAGGTTTTCTTTTACGTTGCCCCACCTGACTAGTTTATCATGCACACTTCTTTCAGCTGCTGATAAATCAGAAGAATTGCCTGAAAAATGACAGATATTGTGTTGGGAGCTAGTTCAACGCAGAGTAATTGGAATGGTTTAGGAAAAGAAATAGAAATAGAAGACAATGAAAATAAACAATTTTTTCTTTTGGATAATATTTTCTGGGATCACGTTTTCTGGATTGTTTGCTTCTGAGAAGGATTTATTACCGGGCAGTAAGTATTATGAAAGAGAGACAATCATTAATTCTTTTTTTTACTCTGAATTTTTAAATGTCTTCATTTTTTTCATTCTAGTAATGATTCATTGTATGATCATTATATTGGTCTCTTTTTTCAATATATTCGATTTTAGAAATTTTTTTGGTAGCTTTTTTTAACTTCTTGGCAATTATTTCAGTTGTGATTTTTTTATCATGTCAGAACACATTGTTTTGGGATGAGATTTTTAATGTCAACAAAAATCCTTAGGCATTTATTATCTGCACGAGCATCCCAAAATATCAGCTTTAATAACGCGTTGCCATTGGATTTACAAAAGCTCTGATTAAAAAATAAAGTTAATAACTACATCAAATAAAACCCCAAAAAATGTCATTTTGTGCACGTGATTATATGAAATGAAATAAATAGAAAATGTTATATTTTTTTAAGCAATAAATACGAGACAAAGTTTTTTGGGCCGTTTGCAATACCAAAGTGAATCATTAAACGAAACAATTAAAATGAATAAAAAGATAATTTAACTTGCACGAGCGCGTGGTGTTCTGACATGATACATTGAAATATGCATAGCAGATTTTCTTTTAATAATTATTTTTTGTTTGTTAATAATCTACTTTTGAACACTATCTGCTATATCTAGTATAAATTTACAACGTCCTGATACATTTATCTGATAAAAAAAAAATATTTATTTAACTATCTGTTATTTAACGAAATCTGATTATTTCAGATTCTTTGTTCTGCTGCTGCTTAAAGAAACTATTTTTTTTGAAAATTTCTAGAATCTGATTGAAATCAGGGAAATGGGATAAAACAGAACATGAAATATATCTACAGTTCCATTTTCTGCAATAATAACTTTTTCATACAGTAAAATATGAAATTAATTTAGATCTTTAGAAAAAGAAACCATAACATTGCAACTAAATATTACTCATAATCAACAATTATGTTTTCTTTAATCATATACTTAATGTATAACATAACCTAATTTATACTTATTATAGAAAAAAATATCGGATATTCTACCCCTTGATTTGTATTTTGGAAATTACTTGTTATCTCAAGTTTAAATCTACAATGTTCGTATTGAACATTAATCTGATGTAATTGAAATATTTATTTTTTTCAATTATCTGTTACTCAACTAAATAGGAATATTTCATATTCTTAGTTCTGCAGGTGCTTCTGGGACTAATATTTAAAAAAAATGTTTGAAATCTGGTAGAAATTAGGTAAATGGAAAATATATGATTAAACTGCGCATGAAATATAACTATAGTTCTATTTTCTGCATTAATAATTTTTTCGTGTTATAAAAACAAAAAGAAATCAAAGTGCTATTCTTTAATTCAGACTCCTGATAAAGGAAAAACATTTAAACAGAATATATCGTACATCAAAATATTTTCTGTAATCTTAAATCATAATGTATAACATTTGTATATATTATATAAAATATCGAAAGTTTTACACTTCGAGTTCACTTTTTTAATACAGGTTCACATTAATTTGCTTATAATACAAAATCAAATCAATATAAAAAAATTCAGTGTAGTTTATTTATGCCTGGCTTAGTTCGTAACTCTTAGGTCTTGAAAATTCAACTACTTCGTTACATCGCTTAAAATTTTTTCCCAGTTAGAAGAGTATGCTATTCATTAATGGTTTAGAAATTAGCTTTTGGATTTCAGTAAAACCTTGTATACAAAATCAGTAAACGTTTCTTTCTGACATTAAAATATATATTTCATTTCAGCTCTCATTGATGGCGATATTATGATAAATGAAAATGAAGAGCCGTGGGTGAGTGTAACTTATGCTGCTTATTAATTTAAGGATATATCAGACAAATGTATTAAACGTAAATTCTAATCGATCTTTGGGATAAGTGAACCATGAAATAGTTTAGACGGAACTATGAAGAGTTTGGACAAAATCTAAATGGTTTTATTTTCAAATAAAAAGAGGGTGCTGGACTATTAGTACGTTGTTGTTACTCATGGCACTTGACATGAACAAGCCCCCTGCTGATACAGCAGCAGATGTAACCCGAAAGGAGCGTCTCTTGTTTTTGAAGTAGTGCCAACTAGAGCCAATAGTACGACTTAGCTACACACTCACCACATTCGCTTGCACAGCCCCTTTTTATAGTGGGCACAGTCACACATTTCACAGATTGCACACAGAAGAACAACCATGCCAGAACCGGGACTCGAACCCGGGCCTCCCAGAACACGAGGAACACAGTATGGGCTAATCAAGGATATATTTACAGTCAAGGATTGTAGATATAATTAAATCAAGAATTGAGTTAATTTTACTCCTTACATCAAATTTAATTGTAAACTTTAAAAAAGAATTTTTAAGAATTTTCACAAATGAAGTTAAATTAAAATGCGAGACAAATCCAGATTATTTTATCCGTTGGTAACAGGCGATCAATTTTTGATACTATTATTTAACACTATTTAATTAGCTTGTTAGTCAATATTAAAAAATTTCAATACGTATTAAATATAATAGAATTAATTTTT
Organism: Argiope argentata; assembly: GCA_026289955.1. NCBI lineage: Eukaryota > Metazoa > Arthropoda > Arachnida > Araneae > Araneidae > Argiope > Argiope argentata. The sequence continues at coordinate 9,483,528 of JAOUZG010040215.1, read as the reverse complement.
TTTTGTGCGTGTAACCTTCTAGAGAGTTTTGGGATAACCTTGAATCCATGTTATTGCTTTGATAATCGTAACAATACAGACTTCAGAGATACACAAATGACAATAAAGAGTTTATCTCAGCAATTGAGTGATTCAGTAGTGCGCCACAGATTGCAAACTAAACAATCGCGATTGTCAAAGAATGTTTCTAAGAAGCAATAAGTTTGGCTTTATTTATTTATCTTTTATTAGATAAATCTGAAAAGTCCTTTAAAATAGACAAAAATTATAAAATGATTCGCGTACAATTTTTTTAAAACAATTTCGTCAATTTACAAATATTACGTTATTTATTTAATTCATCAATACGCTGAAATTACGATTTAAATATGAGAATAAGGATATGATGTTATAAATTTTGTGTAAATTGAATGTAAATATTTATGAGTTTTTGTGTAAATAATGAAATTGTATAGAATTCATTGTCATGGAATCACGCATCAGCTAGAAAAGACCGTTCTAAGGGTATTTACAACCGAAGATCGCCATATAGCCTAATTTAGCTTAGTAGGTGTGTTGGCGAAATAATAAAGTCGCTAACAGTTTTTTACCACACGCTAAAATGGGTAGTAGAAGCCGATAAATAAAGGTTTGTTCCTAGAGAACGTTGGTGAAAGTTCCACAATTCATCGGAACAAGTGAGTGGTTTCTGAGTTTGCCGTACCCACTTTAATGGGACGGCTTAAGGAGAGGGATCAGATTGGTTTGGAGAACGAGCTACGTTAGTTTGCTTATCTTGAGAGAGTGTCTTTTCTTTTTGTGTGCGTTCTATAGTTTTTCTGTTAACAGAAATTAGCGAATTAAATATATTTACATCGCTATGAATTTGTAACTTAATGCAATTTTTCTTAGACAATAAATTCTGCTTCTTCGCATTGTTCTTGTGAGAATTTTTGTAACAATACGAAGTTATTTTATTACGAACAAAGTGTATTATATATCTTCCATTCTAATATCAATAAATATACACAATGTTTAAGTTACTACACTTTCGGAATTTTAATAAACACGCTTCGCATTCTGGGATATCTTATTTAGATAAGTATAAAAACTTTGTATGAAAATTTGAGTAACTTTTCAGATTAAATTTGCTAAGAAAAAAATTTATGTTTCAAAAAAAATATATAAGAATTATTAGACAATTAAGCATATAAACTTATTTTATTGATGTCTATAATAATTAATCTTTTAACCGCCTCTCTTGACCATTTTTTAATTCCGAATTCCTCTCATGGATTTAAAATGCTGATGCATGTACATAATTAGATTATTTATAAAAAGTTCATAAATTCAAAGTTTTCTTCCAAATTTTACGTTTAATTATTTTTTTTAAATACAGTTTGGTCTCCTGGTATTGAATTTTAAATTCAAATTTAAAATGCTATATCAGGATGTTATTACTTGCCATGCACAAACTTCACCGACGCATTTACGACTCTAAAGCCGCAAGAAAACGTTTCTTGTTTTGAAGTAGCGCCAACGAGGGCCAAGAGTGCGAGGTATCTGTGAAAGTTTCACTATCGATCATTCAAAAAAATATCTGAATATGCAATTTTTTAAAGTTGGATCGTCAATTACTTCTCTTCTCTTTTTTACAGGATCGTCGTGACGGCCCCCTCGTTGATATGCGGGAGAAAAGATGGCCTCGTGGTGTGGTACTCTACGACTTAAACGAAACTATTTACAGTAAGTATGCGAGTTATGCTACCCACTTAGGAGAAGAAAATTTTACTAAAAAACTTATTCCACTCCATTTTTTTAATTTTTCTTACAGAAAATAGAGTCTCTTGATTATTGATAAATCATTAAAATAGAAAAAAAAATTTAAAAAAATTATATTTAAATTTTAGAAATTTTGACCAAAGTAACTTTGAAAGAGTAATATTCAACAATAAGTTTTTAAGCTGTTTAAGTTTCATATAGTATTTTGTATCAGATTGACAAGGCATCATCCGATCGAAAATATATGAGGCAAGCAGATTGTCAATTGAGTCTAAAAATTGATACCGAACACTTGACACTTGAAGTCTCCATCAGTCTTTTGAATACTGATACTTTTGCGGGACTGATACAAAGCAACCAGGGCAATACATTATCGCCCATCTCTAGAAGCGAAACTCCCAATTGGAATTATATTCGCCCCGCTATCATCTGTTAATCTCCTCTAAGGTTGGGTGATAAAGATATCAGGTATCACGATGGTACTTGTATCAATCTGATACAAAGTATCTAGATGATGCTTCTATATCAACCTAATACAAAGTAGCATAGTGATATTTGTATTATAGAAAGTATCTAAGTGATGCTTCTATATCAACCTAATACAAAGTAGCATAGTGATATTTGTATCGTACAAAGTATCTAGGTGATGCTTTTATATCAACCTAATACAAAGTAGCATAGTGATATTTGTATCGTACAAAGTATCTAGGTGATGCTTTTATATCAACCTAATACAAAGTAGCATAGTGATATTTGTATCATAGAAAGTATCTAAGTGATGCTTTTATATCAACCTAATACAAAGTAGCATAGTGATATTTGTATCATACAAAGTATCTAGGTGATACTTTTATATCAATTTAATGCAGAGTATCTAGGTGATGCCTCTATATCAACTTAATACAGAGTAGCATAGTGATATTTCTATCATACAAAATATCTTGCTGACGCTTCTATATCAGCCTAATACAAAGTAGCATAGTGATAATTTTATCTTACAAAGCATCTAGGTGATGCTTCTATATCAACCTAATACAAAGTATCATAGTGATATTTGTATCGTACAAAGTATCTAGGTGATGCTTTTCTATCAACCTAATGCAAAGTACCATAGTGATATTTGTAGCATTGAAAGTATCTAGGTGATGCTTTTGTATCAACCTAATACAGACTATCTATGTGAAGCTTCTATATCAACCTAATACAAAGTATCAAAGTGATATTAGTATCATATAAAGTATCTATGTGAGGTTTCTATATAAATAAAATAGAAAATTTAAGAAATGAGTCTCTCTTTATCAGCTATTAAAGTTATAAAAAAATTTTTTATTAATGTTTTTAAATAACAATCAAAATATGAGATTAAAATGAACGACAACTGTTATAGACAGTAAATTATTTGGAGAAGGGTAACAGTGTTTAAAGTTAAAATATATTAACAGACAGTATTTTAATATCTACTAATTGGAAAACTATGGGTTAGTGGCGATATCAAGTTCAAAAGTATAAGGTACAATCGTGCAGCAGTATCAGTACTGTACCTGACGCCAGGTATCAAAATAATTCTATGGCACACCGAATGGATAAAAAAAGAATAACTTGTCTTCCTTATCAATTAATGTCAGACAACAAAAACACTATACTATATAATATGTGTGTGCAAGTTATCGTGTATGTATTATAATATCCCTTTCTTTCTCTTCTTGCAAAAAGAAATTAATCTTAAAATTAAATTACCGAGACTTGTTCTTTGAGTAGCTATCTATATGGTTTAGATGCTTGTTTCTTTCATTTCAAGTGCTAACGTCCCTGGAAAAAAACCAACGTTAAATCGAATAGTTAGCATTATACTTTGTACTGACAAATTTTGGGTACCAGATACATCTCCGAGAACATTGGTTCTGTGTAAATTCACCGGTTTCTTATGCGTAACTTGATGTTCATGACCCCCCTCTGTTAATAATGTATATTTAATTATTTATCATAACAGATATTAAATTCATATCTTTAAATTGCTTTAGAAAAATTTTTTACAGTGAACATGAGCCTTAATGAAACAAAATCTATAACATAATATCATTAAGAAAATAAAACTTCCGAATATCTATTTTCTAATTGCGCACCTTATTTTGCAGTACTGTAATTTTATTTTATTTTTCTTTATGAAAATTACGCAGATAAAATTGAATGTTTCGTTTTTAACTTTCAGTATCGAAAAAAAAACCAGAGGATTAAATACTTGCTGTAATTATGAAAACATTTTGAATTTCATTGTAAAAAAGAAAAGTGTGATTGAAAACTAAGCATAAAAGTATCTTTCAAAATTTATTAAAATTAGAAAAAAAATTGTACTGAAGTATTAGTATATTTGAAAAGGAGAGTTCTTGCATTTTAAATAGGTGAAACATAATTTTTATTTGAAAATGACTTTGGAATTTAAAAAGGAAAAAAAAATATTCAAGGATCTCTTGTTTTTTGATTATTTAAATTCTTAATTAAATTTTTGAAAAAAATCATTATTAGATTCTCTTTTGGTGGTTCCAAATTACTAAATTTGCTGTCTGTACTCCGAACTGTTTTCTTTGTAGAGCACCAACATACACTCACGAACACACGCTCACGTGCACTCAACATTTTCTTTCTTTTTTTTTTTTTGTACCTAGAATTTTAAATTAAAATTTATAAAATCTATTAAAAACTGTATAATTTTACTTGCTTTTCGAATATATAAATGACTGCATATTTTTTGCTTAAATTATATTTTTAAGCATTTTATAATTCTCCTCAGAATAAAACTTTTAATAGTTAAACTTTAGCTTAAGTTTAAGTATTAAAAGTTCATTTATTAAAAAGAAGAGGAGCAAATGTCAATAAAAATTATGTAGTTCCGTTGCCATAAAAATAGTCAACTTTTACTAATTTAAAAAGGGTGTACGCCTTGAAAGCTTTATATGTTCGTTCACTTTATTGTTCGTTTTTCCGAAATATATTACCCCCCCCCCCCCACGGAGGGCACTTCGAAATGAGGATGAAATGCTGTCTGCATGGTGGTTGGATCTCCCCACCTGGAAGGGTACACTAATAAATGGGTGTTCGGCTCCTTCCATCGATGACGGGACGTACTTCCTACGAGAAGGGTTGTACCGTGGCCGGTTATGGTCTTTAGGACTTAGCCACAGTTCCCATCAGTGTTGCTGTTGCGGCGGTTGGTTAATTCAGTTTTATGGTTTATTCCGTGTGCCTACGGGCTGGTCGGAGGGTCTGATATGACGTTTCGAAATATTTTAGAATAAAATATGAACGCTGTAAATAAATAAAGATTTTCAACTATCCTTAACAAACGCCTGATGATTTTTGAAAATTCTGTTTAACTTTTTTCAGATGTATGGGACTTGTATGTTATTCGAGAGGCCATCCTGGAAATCGAAAGAGGAACCTGCATTAAATTTGTACGGAGGAAACATGAAAAGGATTATATTTATATTACGCCTTTCGGCGGGTAAGTAATAGATAACGCGGCATGTCTTCAATTGGCTCTAGCACTGGCACTGTCAGATGAGGGAATAGAATAAACATCAAAACGTCCCTCAAAGATTTTAGTTCCGCTTTAATTAGAATAAATTTCATCAAGTCTGAAATTATATTTAATTTAATGAAAGATACGTTTATGTTAATGAAATATTTAATAATAGTGCAGAAAGATTTTTCTTGGTACTTACATATTATACCGTCCAACCTTATAGAAAAATTTGAAGTCATTGCCAATGAGTTGCTAAACCGCTAATTATGGCAATCCGGCAATGGTGTAATCCGTTGGTCTTTATCGCCAAATTTAAATCCTTCGCCAAAAAACTACTAAATTGTTGGCGATCGTTGCCGAAGACAGTATAGTACATAAGTACTTTTTTTCTTGGCCTTTTATACTTTGCACTGTTGTTTCAAATGATAAATTATATTTTATAGGAATGTCGTTCTTTTTTTAATACGTTCTTATTAATCAACATTCTGCTATGAATTCTCGATGCGGATTTTACGATTGATTTTAAACTAACTTCCCGATAAACTAGAAAATGTAAACATATTTCAAAATTGGAGGGCAATTTAATATTAAATAGTTTTTTATCTGTTTGTTTGGTACAGATTTTGCAATGGATTAAAAACTTTCATTTCCGATAGATGTTGCCACGTAAAAAATATTAGCTCATGGGGAAGTGAATGTAAAATTGATTGCAAAATTTCACACACATAAACTTAAAAAGAAAAATACTTATTTACATAAGTATTTTTAAAACTTATTAAAAAGTATAAAATAATTTCGTCAAGCCTTTGTCTAGAAGTTTGAAAACACAAAATCACAAATTTCAGCTACAATCTGTAGGTTACTGGTACTTTTTTAATACTTAAAAAAATTAATATAATTTTTTTAATTAAATAATTATTTTTGCTTATTAATATTACTTTCAATACTGATTATTACATCAGCAATTCCAATAGGGCATTTGTATTTTTACTGATAAATTTTTCTTCTTCTCTTCAAAGCGCAGATGTTGGTCCTACATTGGGCGGCAAGGTTCACAGCAGACACTGTCTCTCAGCGTTCCACAGTGCATCAATAAAGGAACCATCCTTCACGAATTTTTGCACGCTTTAGGATTTTGGCACGAACACTCCCGCTCTGACAGAGACGAGTATATCGAGATCTTGTGGGAAAATGTCATGAATGAAGGTAGGGATTGCACGGATTTATTTTCTTTGCCTTTTTTTTTCAGTAGTACCTATAACGAGTACTGTACGAATATGAACTGCTGCTCTCTTTTGGCGATCAGTTGTTTCGCCAAGAATATGGGTTGCATTTTATTTCATTAAACCATTTAGATTTTACTGTGCATCCATAATTCTATTAAATTATCAGAAATTAAAACTCTACTATTTTAATTGTCTTATGTTTGTTCTGCTCAACGAATACAAGGACCGCGGTAAGGTCTTGATTTCGGAACCGGAAGATTTTAGATTCGAAATCCGACTCCACCGAAGAACCGGAAATGGTGTACGTTTAATTCGTCAGGCCAAACCTCCTAATATTGGTGTGGAGAAGTGGGTACTAGCTTCGAGGGTTTCCCACGTCATCTAACCTCTGCTCAAAATTTCGAGCTCCGTCCCAAAATAGCCCTAGTGTTGCTTTCAATATTGCCTAATCTTTTCCATCGTACGTTCCCTCATCGGAATGAAGCAATTCAAACCCACATCATTATCTCATTAAGATAAGCGATAATCTATTATTCATGCTTCAAATCCTCATTCCCATTTTCATGGTGCATCCATCCTTCCTTTTTTTTCAGAGTAAGAAGTTATAACTAAGAAAACAAAATCAAACATGAAAATAATCAAATCAAATAATAATATATCTTACTATTCTTTTCCTTTTATTTCTCCTTCCATTACTTATGATAACATGTTCTTTCCAGGAAAGCATTCGAAAAGCGAAAGAACACTATAGAATATTGTTGCATAATTTGTCATTTTTTTATTTATAAAATAAAGATGTGAGCACAATTTTACTTTTGAAATTGTCAATCATTATTCTTAAATGCGTTAGGCGATTCGTTAACAATTGCTTAAACCAATTTTAATTGTTTTTCCTTTTGATTCGAAATGAAAAGACAAATGAAACCATTATATTTGGACAATAAAAGTAATTAATAAAAAAACTATCATATTAATATTCTCCTTTCTTCTCATAATAAATTAATCTTCAGCTCACTATTTATAGGCTGAAATGTTTCTATGAAAACTGTAATTCATGTTTGATAAAAAAAATTTCTCTACAGAAAAAAAGGCAAACTTCGAAATGCATCTTCCTGAGGCGGAAAACTTCGTAAAATTTCCTTACGATTATTGGTCAGTGATGCACTACGACGCCTACGCCTTCTCCAAGTCGCCAAAGTTGCCTACGATGAAGCCAAAGAAGCCAAATGTGCGACTGAGAGATTTGGGTAAGGCCAAGGCAATAGGTGTACTAACGAATATTGACAGAGAGAAACTGAGAGCGTTATATGAATGTGATGACGTCAAATGACGAAGTTTATATGTTAATCAATTGTAAATAAATTATGCTATTTTTAATCTTCTGTAGATATTTATTTTTGTTAAAATAATAAAAAAATTTCATATAGTCAAAACATCATAACACCTTAAAATAGTTTAACAAAAATTATATCACAAACATTTGTCAGAACAGATTATGATTTATAAGCAATTCTTTTCAACAAATAGAATCATGTATCCTTTCAAAAAATTCAATTATTCAACAAATCACTTAGCTTTTTGATGTAACATATGATTTATTACACAATGCATTTTTCAAGTATGATATTAAAAATATATTAAATAATTTAAAGTATTTTTTAAAAACTGTTTTATTACTTTCTCTTGTATGTAGTATAGACAAAGCATAATAATCGTCAAAAAATTTGAGAACAGTGGCGAATCACTGTTGAGACTGTCCAGATCTAGACTTCTGAAATTTTTTATACAGTTTTTACACCAAATTTGTAGATATATATCGAATATTGAGTAAAATTCGATAGATATCTACTACTGTTCATAGGAAGTCCGTCTGCCCAGCTGTTCGAATATAAGTTAACATGAAAGCTACAGAACGAAGAGATCTAGGTTTCTACACAAAAATTTAACATCTATATTGTAGATAACTGTCAAATTTTAAGCTAAATTTACGTACGAGTTGACTGTCTGTCATTCTGTACTTTCAGAAACATGTAAATACGATAATTCTAAAACATAACGACTTACATATATCAAACTGACTATAAATGCAGTTTTGTATCAAATTTTTGTTTCAATTGGTTGAGGAAAACATATCTAAAACGCAAATTCGATTTTTGGATACGACAAATGCTTGCCAAGGATTAATCGCCAAGCTACACGTCAAGACGATAGATTCCGTAAAATTTCTAAATTCACACCAAAAATTACTATTTCGTAACTACATAGTACGCCAATGCCTTGCAAAGTATTATCTGGCATAACAAATGTATTAGACAGTATACGAGAAAGTTTTTAGGAGTTTATTCCCACTGATTTTTCTTAAAATATAGCTGCGAAATTATACTTTAAAAGTGATATAACGAATATTAAATCGATACTTGTTCACAATGGCTCCTTGGATATTTTTTTAACGATTAAATCACACCGAGTTTTATATAATCGGAAAACTAAAAATTAATCTCAATTTTGACTAGAGGCAACCAGGCATAGAACTAATTCAAAAAAAATCAGTAATTATGGCAAATTGTATGGAAATTTAATATATATATATATAATTTTCAGTTATAATGATATCTCATAAATCGAACAATATATTACTTAGAGTTTACTTATTTATACAAAGACACTTTTCCAATACAAAATCGCTGATATTTAAAAAACAATATACTAACAATTTAATCCCCAAATCGTAATTCAAAATTAGTTTTTATTTTATGATACAAATATACAAGTAAACACACACTAAAAGGAGACGTTGGTTTACAAATCACATTCATAAAACTTGTTTATTTTTTGGATATCCAGTTCTGAGAAAACTCCTTGGGCCTGCCCATAGCCAAGTTGTCCGAGTGGTATGTGTTCATTTGTAGGTTTCAATGTAGGTAAAGATCTATCTTGGGCAAACATATAGGCGCCATAATGCATTATAGATCGGTAATCATAGCCGAGGTCCAAGAGGTCAATTTCTGAAGGTCGCATCTTCGAAAAATTTGGTTCCATGCCTTAAAAACATTAAATTATAATTTGAATATAGAGAGATAGGGCGAGAAAATATATCTTCCTCAAAATTTCAGTCGTTAATAAAATACTTTTTATTCATCCACACAAGTTCAAATAAATTTTTTAAAACTTGTAGTGGATGACACGTGATGTTAATACAGTTTTTCAAATATTAATTCATTAATTTTTATCAATTAATTAAAAACTAACTTTCACACCAAAAATCTTCATTTCCACATCGCCATATATGTAAGACTTCAAATTTTTTCCCTCGCTAATGAGGTTAGGCTTAACATGTTTTCAACCGATTATTTTAAACGATTCTGTTTATTTTCTGTGTTTGAAACATTTAAAACTAAACATTGTTAAATAATCAATTTTTTAAAATTATTTCGAAGTATTTTCAAATTAAAATAAAACAGAATAACGGCAATTAAAAATTTCTAATCTGTATTGCATTACCTCAACTAGCGTAGAAAATTCACGCAATTGCGTTGCTCCAATCGGCGATGAAAATTCACGCATGCGCAGTATGCTGTGATTTGTTTTCAACCGACATGAACTTGATTTTGTTTCGGACAGACATAATTTTTGATAAATTATTTGTATTGTTTGCAATTATCTAATAAAAAGGAACTAAAAAAATCTTTTTTGACCTAAGTAAGAATTGACTTTAAATTTTTTTATATATTTCTTTTTTAATATAAATTTAGTATTAGATAGTAAGTAACATAATTGTTATTAACTTGTATAAAATTGAAGCGGAACAGAGGTATTACTGAAGCAAGCAAGCATATTAAATATTTATCTGCTTGTATTACTTTAGTGAATTTTCATTTTAAATACTTTAACTTAACAGATTATTAGAACTTTGTCTAAAATTTGTAGTAAATTTCTTATAATACTCTATTAAATAAAATTTCAATGATAAAACTTTGTCAAAATCTTTTCGTCCTTTTCGAAACAACAGATTGCAATTATGAGGCCTAAAAAAATGACGATTTATTTTCAATAAGTTATAAACTTAACATTCATTTCCAGAGATTAAATAAGTTTTAAAAAAACTATGAATAAAAAAGGTTGCTTGAATAAAACTAAATGATCCTTTAGAAAATTTCTAAAATATAACTGTCATTTTAGAAGTTAAAAAAAGAGAGAGAGAAAAAAAAACAGATACCAGGAACTATATTATCCCATAAAACTCGAACATGGTCGTCTCTGTCGTAACGAGTTTGCTCGTGCAAAAATCCCAATGCGTGCATCATTTCATGCAAGATGACGCCTTTTTTCATGCAGATATCAGAATCCAACGATAAAGATTGCACTCCACCAACTTTTCCCATCTCGGAGAAGCATCTATAATAAATACAAAAAAAAAAAAAAATCAATTCCGCAGTTTTTGTCATACAACTGTATATGTGCATTTCCATACAATAAGAAAAACTTAAATAAGAATGTAATAATACAAACGCTCAATTCTAAATAAAATATTGTACTAATTTTGGATTAATTCATTTAACTTTATCAATATTTGTAAATAAATGAATTTAGAAATAGAATAAGGTTGTAATAAAAAATGACTGAGCACTTGAGAATTCAAGAATTATTTTCTTCTCTTGGTTTCTTGGCGTTTTGGTTTAGATTTTAGGCTTATCTTTGCTAGTTTTGACTTTTTTTTTCTTTCCAATTCTTCAAATTTTACATATTTAAAATAATTTGGTGGGTGACTATACATTCACTTCATGAATTGTCAAGTATTAACTATATTATTTGTTTATTGTGTCATATTTTTAATTCTATTCATAAATCGGTTTATTAAGAGTTGCTTAAAACATTTAAAAAAAATTTGGAGTGAATTTTTATATGCACTTTAATTAGTTCTTATAAGTCTGAATATATGAAAGGCATTACAGAGAATCTTTTTATCATTTGAAAATTATATATATTTAGGTATTTAAATAAACTAGGATTTATATAAAAATCGAATTTTTGAAAAACCGGTTTTCGAATTCAATATTTTCAAAATACTGGTTTTAGTCGGTTTTCGAATTTTTGTCAAAAAATATAATAGAAAAAAATATTCAATTTAGATAAAATAACAACACAAAAAAACCGAAATAAATACAAAAATTAAAGATTACACAAAATAACGAAAATTCAAATAAAAATTTCAAACAATATTTATATTATATTCAATAATTTTAATTTCTCCTAAGAAAATAGTGTTTTAAAAAATATGATGCATACACTGAACGGTAGCTAGTTCTTGCTCTCATTTTGGATAGAGTATTTCCTGTAATTCGAAATACTATTTCACTAGCTACTTAGCTTGGTTTTAGAGTTTTCATGGCATCAAATAACAAATCTAAGTTTTTTTGTTCTTTTATTATTCGCTGACTCAAATATTTTATAATGAGGAATTTTTTATTATTCGTAACCTCAATCAATGGAAATTCATCTTTCAGTATCTTTGGATTTGTAAGGTTTTTTTAGGATCTTCAAGAAACTAGTGTAATGGTTTTTCCTTGGTTTCTTCTAAAAAAGGCTTTGCTCTAATGAGTAATTTCTTCGATGTGCTCATCATCAGAATCGGCTTCTACATAAAAATTTTGCAATATTCTAGACAATTTTTCTATTCTTTCCGGATATCTTTTATATCTTTCTTTCCTTTCCCAGGAGTTGATTTTATATTTAAAAGAGAGACAAAAATGCACTTGGTCTTCATCATTGAATCCTAAAGTTGACACTTGTAGTATTTATAACCGCTTACTCCATCTTCGATCTGCCGAATCACCATTTTAAATCGTGATCAGACATCAAAAGCAAGCCTCAATAATTATTCTTTGCTAGAATTGTTAGATGTTTTACTTCAAACTGAGAATAAAAAATATGATTTTTTATTATGTCAGAACATGATATTGTTTTAGGAATCAGGTTTTGTGGCGTCAACAAAAACCCGTAGGCGAAAAATTGAAATTTTACTATCTCCACGAGCATCTCAAAAAAAATCAACTTTTAATAACGCGTTGCCGTCGCATTTACAAAAGTTCTTATTAAAAAAAATAAGTTAATCACTACAGCAAATAAAACCTAGATAAATGTCATTTTGAGCGCGTGATTATACTAAGTGAAATAAATAAGAAATGCGATATTTTTTAAAACAATCAATGCGATACAAAGTTTTCTTGGATCGTTTGGCAATACTAAAGTGACTCATTCAATGAAGACATTTAAATGAATCAAGATAAAATTTAACTCACACGAGCACGTGGTACCTGCCCGTTCAAGATATGATGTTCTGACATGATACATTGGAATATGCATAGCAGATTTCATTTTAATCTTTTATTTTTTTATATAATTTCAATATTGCAAGTTAATAATTCTATTAATAAAAAGTACATTTTTACAATAAGAAGACTAAAATGGTTTTTTAATAAGTTAAAAAGAGATAAGAAAGGATGAGTGAAGTTGAATATTATTTAAAATGAAATAATAAAAATGCTTCAACAGTGCAATACGAATACCCCATGTCACTGTATATTTCTACGTAATCGTCTTCTTCTGTTCTCTCCACCCATTTGATGCAAGTATGTCTTTCGAACTCATCCATGGTAGATCGAATCACTTCTATGTCACTCTCAGCTGCCAAAAAAAATGTATTATACATAATTCATGAAATCTAAAGTATCTACAAGAATTCAAATAATTTCCTTTAAAATGTTTAATTGAGTCTTTCTTTGTGAATAGGTAGAAATTAATGTAAATTTTTTTTCTTATGATGTTTATGAATGTAATAAAATAAAATTAAATGATTTTTTTTAAAAATGCTAGCTGGTTTCCTAAAATTAAATGATATAATTTATGGTATTAGAAACAGCAACATGATATCTGAAATTAGTGATATTTTGAATATTGTAATGTCCTTCACTTTCCAAATTATATTCTGCTCAGAATATGAAAAAGAAAAAAAATTGTTACTTGAAATTTTTTCTTTATCTCTTTTTTTTACTGTTTCTTTTATTAATTCAAAATAAGACTTTATTTCCTTATATAAAACGAAAAGCAATGCATTATTCAATTAGTATTAATTACCTTAATAAAACACTAATTATATATAAACACATATTATTATAACAATGTAAAAAGTGCCAATTAAAGTACCACTTTTTACTTTCTTTTCCATTTAAATATTCAATTTTTTAAGTAAAATATTTGACTTCTTTTCTAAGTATGATTCTTTCTCGACGAATTACCGTATGCATGATTTTATATCAAACATAATCCTTCATAAACTCAAACTTAAAAATTTTCTTTTTATATCAGAAAGTTGATTTAAAAATTTTTATTTACTTGTTTCATACATTAAGTCATTTCTTTTCGAGTTACCTTAAACAGAATAAAATAATATTTTAAATTTAATTATCATCATTATTATTAATTTGTAGAAACAATAAATAAAATTTCTTTTGGAATTAATTATTACAGGTTGATTATTAATTCTCCTTTATTTGAATACAGTTATTAAGCAAAATCATTAAAAAAAGCTGCAACTTATCTTATTTTAGCATAACTGTCCCCCTTTCAAAGCCATCACGCACAGATTTTTATATGATTTTTAAATCATATATGATACATGATTTAGATTACAGCTAATTTAGAGACTATAAACATTATCATGTAAAATTTTCAAAATAAATATGCAAGTCGAATTTTTGTTTCAGAAGAATAATAAAAAACTATTGTTGAAAATTTATATATATATAT
>JAOUZG010040215.1:9407623-9436412 GCA_026289955.1 Argiope argentata | reverse complement strand
CACACACACACACACACACACACACACACACACACACACACACACACCAGTAATTTTGATGAAAAATTTACTATTACTGGTAGCTATTGAAGATGTGGTAAAATATAATGAACATAAATCAGATTGATAGTCAAATTATATTCTAGTATTTACAATATTTTGAGAAATACTATTAGTAAGAATGTGCTTATAATATTCATTAAAGAATAATTATATAAGTCTATAACGATATAAGTCGCGTTTTACAAAAATGCGATAGCTAAAACCGGAAAAGAATTAAATAATAATAATAATAATTTTCTGAGCGCGAGATTAATTATTTAAGAGTAAGAAATCGTAAACAAGCTGTAAAGATGAAGTCATTGCATAGAAACGACAAACAAAAAGCAATTGATAGTAACTATAATTAAATATTTCAAACAATACTGGCAAAACCAACCTCAAATGTCATGGGTCGGGTGACTCGCTATCTACCAATGAAAAAACGAATGTTTTTTGCCTTCAAATTTAGGAAACACCAAAACCTCCTAACTAAAGCAACATCATGTTCTCACACGATAATAATTCATTATCTGCAGTATAAGAATACTTTTCCAAAAATAAAATGCAAGAGAATCATTCACCATTTACTATGTTATCCCAAACAACATCCACGTAATCGTCTCTATCGGGACGAGAATGTTCATGTAAGAATCCCAAAGCATGCATCAGTTCATGCAGGATTGTGCCTTTGTTCATGCATCTGGGGGACTCCAAAGACAATGATCGTCTGCCACCTGTTCTCCCAACCTCAGCATAACACCTGGAAGTAAGGCATTTAATTTAGATTATGTTAATTATCGCTTTTGATTGTGTGTTGATTGTGGTAGGCCAGAAATCCCAATCTTATGGTTAGTAGCCAAGTAACATATCCGTTGGATCAAAGTGCACTTCGGTCCGAGGGATGTTATCTGGCTTATATGTAGAGCAATCACCACACTAAAAAAACGATGTGCAAATAATTTTCTCGTTATTTGTGCTACCAATAAGAAACGTGTATTACAAATCTCAATAAGAATTGTAATGAATTTCTTGCGCAATTCGCAGTTTTTACACTTTTAGCTGCGCAACAATGCACTTCTTAAAAGATTTTTTTTAATAATACCAGTTTTTTTAATCAGGGAAAATATATAAATACATTATGATTCGGAAGATATAAATGGCCTCTATTACGCCGTATTGTCATCATCTATACATAATATAAAATAAAGTATTTTGAAAGTGTCAGTATATTGAAACCACAAAAACTCAAGAAATAGTGAACGGATATTGGAGATATTTATACCATTTTGCAGAGCATTTATTGGGGAAGGTGTCAGTTTATTAAATTTGTATCAAAACAAATAGGGGAGTTTTATAATTGCGATTATATTTTAGTTGAGCATGCGTGAAAACCTCATATTGCGCATGTGCACATAACAAGAGCTGTAGTGTACATATGTGTTACATTTCTTTGTGTTACATCTGATTTTTAACAGCGATTCAAATCTCATCATATCGAAAAAAAGGAAATCCAACCTCGAAATGATCGACTGTGTTTCGTAAACTGACATATCATATTTTTACCTTTGTAACAGTCTAAATATTTCTGAATGTGTGCTATAAAAAATTGTTTTGTAGGTATTTTTGGTAATCTTTAAATGTATTTTTGTTTGATGTTGCGTAACATGGCCATGTCATATCGGGTGGAGGCTAAACTTAAGTTTAAAGCTAATTTTTCTTCTTGGATACTATGCCACGGGCAATCATGCCAATACTGCCAATCATTATTATAAACATAATTATTAAAAGAATAAAAAGTATCATAAGCATCACAATTATTTTTTAAATAAAGAATTTTTTAATTTAAATTACAGAAAAAATTGTTAGGAAATAAATTTGACATTAAAATGAGAAACTCGTTTATTTTAACCTTGAGGAAGTATAAAAATGATTTTAAGGCTATATGATTCGATACCTGGGCCAGTACCTCCTCTCTAAGCTTCCAAAATACACTAGCGCGAGGAATATAACAAAAAACAACAACATCATTCAGTGAAAACGGGTCTCGAATACGAGATTTTATTACCAGGTCACTGCAACTAACTATGATTCGAAAACTCAGTATTATTGCTAGCAGAAATGTCGAATGCGATAATAAACCCTTTATATTAACAATTTTAATTTTTATGAAAAGTAAGCATATATTTAAGTGAAACCCAATGCGCCCTCGTATAAATTGCAATTAAATAGATACATATGGCATATTATTCACGCATATGCCAGCACGTCACCTCCTATATTGCGCATTATAAAGATGGAAATCACTTTGAATACGAAAGATAAAAGCTTCAAGACAAGCACCTGTTTCTTTCTTTTATGATTCAAAGTATCCCAATTTTGGAATTCGTGGCGAAACATTTATGCATTCGATTCTTAAAAATAAGGAAAGCAAGATGTTTTGTTTCTTACGTATTAGACCGTCGACACCAACGGTCGCCAATGGTTTAATAAGTTATTGGCGACGGATTCAAATTTGGCGATAAACCGTCGACGCCAGCTGAACTAACAAAATGGCGGACGACAGTTAAGATTTGAACAATTTTTTTAAATAATGGCGTTTTTTGTCATTATTAATGGTTTAGCAACTCATTGGTGACGCTTTCAAATTTGGCGATTAAATTCAGATTGGTTTTAAATTTATAATACTCTATGGTTTTAATTTTTATATGGTTGGTTGGTTTTGTAGGGTTTACTGGCGTAAGAGCCATATCCGGCCATACTGCGTCAATCAAATGGTAAAAGTATAAAATATATTAAAAAACACTCATTAAAATTATAGTCAAAGAGGTGTGAAGATAAAATTAAAAAAGCAGGAAGTAAAAATATATTTTTGCAACTTGGAATTTAAAACGCTTATTCATGAAAATTTTATACAATAATAAAATTTTATACAATGATGTAATATAAAAATCCCGAAAAAGAAAAACAATAAAATAATTTTAAAAAACTATATGCAAGAAAGGAAACCAATAGCTCTCAGGAATTTCAAAATATTTGGGTTTTATTTTACACCCTCCAAGTCTTGTAACGTTGGAGAAAATGAATTAAAAAAGTAAGTATGATAAGAATTAAAAACGGGACATTCAATTAAAATATGATGAACAGTAAAATCTATCTTGCAACTGCTGCACATAGGCGAATTTTGGCCCAAAAGACGATGCTTATGAGTAAAGCGCATGTGACCTATACGGAGACGAGTCAATTTAACATCCATCTCACGTATAGGATGAACAGGATTCAAATTAGGAATGCTAACCTCAAATTTTACCAATAGATGGCACTGCGGATGTTTCATAATCAAAGCATTACACTTACACGTGTAATGCTTAATGGGATATTAATGCATAGGATTTTAGATAACACAGTGTATAACTACAAACGGTAATGAATATTCGAAAATCAATAAATATCAAAAGTTATTCGCTTAAAAAAAGTATTAGAAAAAAATTGAAAAAATATTACATAATAAAATAAATAGATACCCCATCTCATTGAATATTTCCACGTACGCATCCTCATCGGTCCGTTCAACCCATTTGATGCAAGTTTGCAGCTCGAATTCGTCCATCGCTGATCGAATCAATTCTTTCTCACTGTCAGCTGCAATAGAATAATGAGATCACACAATCTGCCAAATCTGTAAAAGTGTCAGAAAGGACAGTCGGTAACAAGAAATAATTCAGAACAATACCTAAACACCGATGAAAATTGCATTTTTTCATTCAGTTAAAATTATTTTCCCAATTAGCACACGATATTTCCAAGCGGTTTTACGATGTTCTGAATAGCTTCCCCTAAAAGAGAAGTCACCCAGACTCTCTGACCCGTCCGTAGACACATGGAATAAAGAATAAAACCATAACCGGACAACAACACTGGCAGAAACTGTGGTTGAGTCCTAAGAGCCATCACCAGCCACGGTACAACCCTTACCGTAGGAAGTAAGTCTCGTCATCGATAGGAGGAGCCTATTCTCCGTCTATTAATGTACCCTCCAAGGTGGCGAGAACCAACTGTAGCGATTGAAGGTCGCGGTACGATGCTGCGACGTTTGGGCTGATAGCCGAGTAACATACCAATCAAGCAAAAGAGACCCTTCAGCTCGAAGGATATTATCTGTCTTATAAGGCTAACGCTACAGTACTTCCCCACCAGTGAGTCGGCGAAGAAGCGAACGATTTTGTATTGTACCAAGTGTTATGGCGAGTAACTGCTTTCTCGTCAAGTGGGTCTGACGGTTTTGTTGAGGGTAGATGGCGCCACGACTGTTGCGAACCCTCCTGGAAGGAAAGATATCGTAACAATGCTGTTCAGTATTTTCTACTAATGTGGTCGGAAAACTATGAAATTTGTACTTTAATATGGTCTAGAGAAAGAAAAAAAAACACTTTCCCGTTTTTCATTTGCCCCTAATGTTTATTAACTTTAAGCATGAAATCACAACATCCATAAATATAATTATTCATTTCCCGACATCGGTTATTTTTAAAGCAAAATTCAAAGTTATTTACATTTCGGATTTGCAGAATATAATAGGTACGGGAAAGATAATGTATTCCTTCTTCTCTTCCCCCCCCCCTTTTCTTTTCTGCAGAGAAACACAATAACGTTCTCAAAAGCCCCTGACAATTCTCATCGAACCGTCATTAGGAATAGGCTTTCATAATCATAAAAACCTAATTTTTGTGTATTAGGAATAATTTAATCAATTGTAGGAAATTAATTCAAGGAATGCGGTATAGTAAACAGTCTCTGCAGCAATGTTAAATATTTTATTTCAGATTAACAAATAATATTTTAAAATAATCTATCATATGGTTTACATAGATATAATCTTTCAAAAAGGATAGACTGTTATTAATGACAATTTGATACTGTTTGAAGTTATATTTGGAAAACTGACTTGACAGTGGAATCAGAAGTCAATGATTTTGATTCTTCTCAATAAGAAATGTAGGTTGTGAGTATAAAGGAGGAAATATGGGATCAACTATGGTTGATTTTTCAACAAATATGCATGTAGGATCGTGTTCTGTGGGGAATACTCCATCAAAATAATACCACGCGGTTGGCTTTTGTATATTTTGATGCACGGAGACAGAACTACACGAACATGAAGAGAAAGGACAAAAGTGTAGGCTGGTTGCCCTTTTTCTGGACATGCAACGTCTGTTTCCCTGAACTTACTGAACTAAGAATAATAGGCTGGTTATGCATAATATAATTTGCCGTCCTTAATCAACATCAGTGGTTTATTAAAAATGAATGGTAATCGTAGCATGACATTGTATTTTCGATCCCCTTCATGATCCTATTAGCAGAAAATACCCAACAATTGTTACAACATCTTCATGATATTGACCCTTATTTGTAGCAAATGAAGGTCACGGTACGAACCTTCAACGCTAGTGTTTGCAGCCGAGTAACATAACCACAATACAAAGTGATACTTGTGTATCGTAGATGTTAACTGGCTTATGAAGCAAGCGCCACAATACTCCCCCACCAGAGAGAGACGAAAGATTTTATAGCGTCAAGCGTTATGGCGGGCGTGTGAGTGAGTTGGCAAGTGAATGTGTGAGTTAATGCGTCAAGTGAATCAGACGAATTTGTTTAGTTGCTGCGTCAAGTGTGTCTGACAACTTTTGTTGCGGGTAAATGGTGTCATGATAGCTGCACGTGGTTGAATAGCCAATGTCTTCAATAGCAATTGAAGGTCATGGCACGAACCCGCGACGCTAGTGTTTGTAGCCGAGTAACATAACCACAATACAAAAGTAATTTCTTGTGTATCGTATATGTTATCTCGCTTATGAAGCTAGCGCTACATACTCATTATATCGAATAATATTTCGGGGATATTTCATTTCAAAAAATTATATAAACGTACTAATGCTTGTTTCCGGTCATCAATAACTTTATTCCTCCGAACGCTACGGTACTGTATAAAAAAACCGAGAATTGGTAATAAATAATTTGCAAAAAAAAGACATTATTTAATGATCCCTCAGACTCAAACAAATTATAGTCTCAATTTCCACTGCGTACAATCATTTTTAAATAAACACAATTCAGAAAAAATTAGTTTCCAGTTATTCTAATAGACTCTGTATTAATCTGTTCAATATTAATTTCTTTTTACAAATTTTTCATTTGATAAAATAATTTCAGATAATTATTTGATTATTGATTTTAAAATATACATATTCGAAAAGTGACAAATATTGTATTACAAAAATATTTTTGTCAATGTTAATTACTTCTAAATGTGGCATTAAATATATCACCTACACAGCTTAAGAAAAAATGTCATCGTTCATATTCTTTACACATACTTTGAAAATGACTTTTGTAAAAGACGTTTCTTCTCCGAACAGCTACTGTTCGGAGAAGACAAATAAAATGACATTAATGCAAAAATCGCTCACCAGAGGGAGCTACGTCCTAAGACATTCAAGTTGTGTGAAGGGTTTGGATTTTATCAATGGATATCAAATGTCAAATAAGCATTTGAGGGTTCTTTGAATGCCGTTTACAAAACAAAAGCGCAGATAATATTGTTTTGCAAATACGCAACAGAAGTGTTGATAACATTTCCCGTATCTAATTTTGACGAGATATAAAGAACTTTGAGTGTGGAAAGCCAGCGTTACAATATCTGCATCACACGAGAGGACTCTGTTGAAGATTAATTATCTTATTTCCAAGTATCTCAGTAGCACAAATTAATACTTAAGTATAATTTAGAAGTTATAAAGTTTATAATCTTTTAACAAATGATTCTCAAATGGGAAAAATCTGCATCTTTTACAGAAAAGGTATGAAAAATTGCTAAAAGGATATGTAAAAAAACAATAGCATAAGTTCTACCAAAAACTATTAAACAAGCCTAATAATACACAAGAAATTTAAATTAGTCACATTATAAAATAAATGATTACCCATTCTCATATATTTTCGTTCCTATTTTTCTAAATTATCGAATTACTACTAGTAATAAAGGAATATGCATGTCTTAACAGTTTACCAGTCAGACCGTTTGACCTAAAACTACTGACATATATATTGGCTTATTTTAGATATTGAGTTGGTTTCAGCATAATGTATGGTTTCAATAATTTTTATTTTCATCATGTCAGAGCATGATATTGTTTTGGGAATGATGTTTTCTGATGTCAACAAAAATCCGTAGGAGAAAAGTAAAAATTTTATTACCTGCAAGAGCATCACAAAAAATCAGCTTTTCATAATGTGATGCCATTGCGTTTACAAAAGCTCTGATTAGAAAAAATACGTTAATTAATCCAGCAAATAAAACTAGAAAAATGTCATTTTTAGCCCGTGATTGTATGAAAGGAAATAAATTGGAAATGTGATATTTTTTTAAACAATCAATGCGAGACAAAGTTTTTTGGATCGTTTGCAATACTAAAGTAACTCATTCAATGAAACAGTTGAAATGAACAAAAATATAATTTAACTTGCATGAACACATTTTTTTTAACCGTTCAAGAAATTGTGTTCTGACATGATACACTGAAATATGCATAGCAAATTTCATTTTAATCTTTTTATTTATTTTTCTTCTTACAATTACAATTTAATTTCAGAATTTAGGAATGATGAATAATTTGCAGCCATTTTTATATACTGTTGATCTCTTTGTGATATATTTGGAAAAAATTAAGGAAATGCAGAGCACAATGAAATAAACAGCGTGAAATTTCTAAAATGATATCTGTTACATGTCTATCAAGATATGAAATTAAAAAAATACTTTTCTGACGAACACATTAATAGTTACATAAAATATTCAGTTGAAAATTCATTAACTTTTAATCATAGAAAACGAATGGTTACCTAAAGGCAGTTAGGTAACCATTCGTTTTCTAAGTAATTTTCGTAAATAATTTTATAATCTTGATTACAATCTAGATAGAGAAAAAGGAAGAAAAAAAAATACTTACAATATATATCATCTAAAATATATGGTACAGTTCCATCTGGCCATCTTAATGACTTATATGGAGTGGCAAACCTATCCTAAGAAAAATAAAGTCTCAGTAATGAAAACAAAATATATAATTTCCAGTATTGATTTAAATTCGTGTGAATAGATTTATTTTTGTTTTTTCGTGTAGCAAAATAATTTAAATAACGATTCGAATAGGAATAATAAAAGAAATTAATTCTACATTCGTTATAAGACCTTTAGAATGCACTTTAATTCTTTTGGTGGTTCTATCTTTAAACCGATTGTGAATGTTTCTTTTTGCCATGCCTGGATATTATTTTACTTCTTAGAACTAACCAAATGGTATATTTCAATCGTAATTTGTAACAATATAAACACCAAGGAGTGTAAAAAGTTGTCAATTAAAGGGATGCAAAATTGAAAATAAGAGTTTCGAAAATACAGACATATACTAGTACAAATTTCCCGTGTATAATCAAAACATTTTGAAAGTATCAAGAATTCTTATAAAGAAATATCTAACATGTAGTAAAATTAATATAACCTTTTTTCTTGCATTCTCACCATGTCAAAAGTTCCATTTCTCAGCAGAATATCACCTTGGAAAAGATTTAGTTTATCTAAAAAGAAGAAAAAAAAGAAAGCCAAGAGATTAAAAAAAAAGAAAGCCAAGAGATTAAAATTATTAAACTGCATATATAAATTTCAAATTATGGGGTTAGCAAGAAATATGTTAATCACTTCAGAGGGCTCTAAAATGCGTTCCATTTCCCAAATAAGATAAAATTTAAGCTATAGATTATTCAGATGATGCACTTTGCATTTATCAATTAAAAAATTAACACATAAATTCACTAATAGATGGTGCTGCAGCAAAAATGACATTTATTTGCTTATATTGAAAATGTGAAACATAATTTGCGTTATACCGCATGTCTATTACCATTTTTCTTTGGATAAAAAGAAGGCAGATAGTGTGCGAATATTAGTTTCCTCTCAGTTCGTCATACCTATGATGCAAGAGAAAGCTAAAGTGGCGAAATTGTTTCATTAGAAACAACTAAACTCCTTTGCAGCTCTAAAGGAATTTCGTAGTAAGAAGCAGATACGAGGAATTCTTAAGTGCAGAAATTTGAAAAAAACTGAGCAACTTGGCATTCTTACGAAAAAAATCCCGTATTACGACCGCGCTCGGTGAAACCATTAGTCAGTCGCCGCATAATAGTGTGAGTCTGCCATTTTTTTTTCGTGTTCTAGAAATGCTATAATCATCTGTATGGAAAATAGTACGACAGATTTTGCATTTTTATCCGTGCAAAATAAAGTCTGTGCACCTGTTGCAGACCGGGACTTAGAAGTCCTTAAAACTTTTGCTCTTCATTTCCTTGTTCGAATGGTGTTTGACAACATTCAGTAATGTGATGAAATCCATTTTTTCTTCAATGGGCAAGTTAACACCCACAGCTATCGAATTCGGGCAGTGGAAAACCTCACGTTATCCAGAAACTACCCTTGCATCCTGAAAAAGTGACAGCACGATGTGGCTTTACAGCTACCTTTATCATTGGACCATATTTCTTTGAAGAGATAAAATGTGTGTGTGATCTCTAGTGTTAATTAATAAAACTTTTTTGCTCTTTACATCTGTAAACAGGAAATAAGAGTCATTGATGCTGTAAATCCCAATATATCTTATAAAGAGTTATAAAATTATTGCTTTTTCATCCCATTCTATTAATAAGATAACGGAATACAAGTGTAAGATTGCTGTTTGAACATCAAACAGTACTTATTCTTCCATTTTTTTTTCAAAATGACTAACTACATATATAAAATCCTTTGCATATCCTCACATTTTATTTTTCAATTACCCTTGTTTAGTGATCAGCTTGTTCCTCTATATTGAATCAATACTGATGATACTACATAGATATCAAAAATAATTCTTTATAATATAATAATGAGTTAAATGTTGGATAATTTATGTCGAAATTTTAATGATGGTCTTCGCTACATATTTTCCATAATCCACGAAAATGATTTTAATTTCCCCCTTTTGCCAATACTGTTTATCTATAGAATATAAAGCTTGGCGATCAACATTCTATGATTTATGCCATACTTTTCTGACAGATAATTTAATAATGATAATGGAAGATGATGGACATGATAATTTAAAAGAATAACATAATTAGATGGATAAAATTTAGCATGGCGATTCCTTGCAGTAAAAATCTAGAAATTTATCACATTTTGAATTTAATCCTCCGATGGTAAATATTAGCACGAACAATTTTTTTTACTGTACTATGATGATATACAAATGTTTTCATTCACTTTGAATACATTGCATACATTTTTTTGCTCCGTTTTTCTACGGTCTATTGACAATCAAAAAATCCATACATGTATGTTTAACAACGGCGATTAGCTTATTTATTTGCATATCACTATTCATTTTACTGTTTCGTTAATAATGTATCTCATAGTAGGCAGGATATCGTATGAATAATTATACATACATTTTCCTAAAAATCATTACAGACAAAAAATAATAATAATACTCAGAGCGGAACAATTAAACTGCCATTTTTTGAAAACATCACATTTTGAATTAAAAGTAGATAAAAATATTTTACTTCATTTTTTTTTTAGAATTAACGCTTAAAAACATTAAAATTTTAATGAAAAATTATCTAAAAATTGTCCAAGCAATTTTACCCGCATTTAAAAAAGTTTTTATTCTTGCTATTGGATAATGATTAGTTCTCAAAAAAAAAAAAAAACCCTATTATTTATAACCCCACATTATAAATATTATTCTTACTACGTATAATTAGATTATGAAAAAGTAGAAAACTCAACTTTTCTTTAATGACCTTAACATTAATTATCTAGAACCGAATATCTAATTTCACTTGCATGATGAAATGCCACACGATATATTTGCATTAGATTATTGAACTAAAATACAAACATAAAATTTAAAACTTACAGTTCTCAATGGGGTAATATTGTCGAGGTTTTACCGTGTACAAACTACAAGATTTAATAAGTAGAATAGCCACAAACAGACCGAGATGCATCATCTTTCCGAAACAAGGATTTCGCTCCAAAAAACGTTCAAGATGCAACAGCCTTCATTCTTCTGCAGATTTTATCTCCTGATACGATAATTGTGTGAGACAGAAAGCATCTGTATACCTATCACTATTTACAAACAGTACTGCAAAGTAATAGAGATGTCATTTTTAGAAACTTGATGAACGTAATGCCATTTAAAATATTGCATTGAAATATTTTTTTTTATAAAATAGCTAATTTAATGTATTTTTTATAAAATCAAAACTTTTTATCAATAAATTAATCAAATATGTTTTTAAAAACTATACAGAATCTAATGCCCCGATTTGAAACAACACCAGGACAGAATGAATCTCATAATTCTGAGTCGGGGCAAGACGATGAGAAAGACGTCTGAACTGGCATTCCCTTCTCTGAATTTCCGCACAAAATCAGCAAAAGGACGTTTCATTAATCTCATCAAACTTGGCAAGCACAAGGCCAACATACGTGAAAAATCCTTAGTGATATCAAATTTCGAATCCTCCAATTTTTGGCTTCGAAATCATGACCTTGCCACTAAGACATCAATCTGTATAATTACGTGAAAGAATATAAAGCTATCCCATTATCCAGGGTTAGCGAATTTTACACTGACACTTTATTTTGTTGAGCAATAAAAATGTAGTAAAAAATTTATTCTTAAAAAAACTTAGATAAATCTTTTAATTTTCGAAGTAAATAAATTATGAAATACATTTTTTTAAATATTTTTCGTAGGTTTAAAAAAAGATATTTCAATAAATTTTTTGAACAAAAAATTATTTAGATTCCTTTTATAGAAGATTACATTAGATTAGATTCAGTCACTTTTCCATGATTCCATTGGCAATCTGCGCTAATAGGCCTAAGGCCTGGTTCAAATGACCTTCGAATCTTCAGGCGAGCAACGCGTCCCCCCCCCCCGTTTTACCACTCTAGCGGATTCTTGAGGTGCTTTGATGCCTGTGGACGCGTCTGAAGTTTTCCCAAAATTGTCGATTAAAGTATCGAGGCATCATAGGACCCCAAGATAT
Organism: Argiope argentata; assembly: GCA_026289955.1. NCBI lineage: Eukaryota > Metazoa > Arthropoda > Arachnida > Araneae > Araneidae > Argiope > Argiope argentata. Next base: position 9,424,217 of record JAOUZG010040215.1, on the reverse strand, counting down.
CACTAGTACCTCTATTATAAAAAATATTCCAGCATGAGGATTAATTTAAAATCAAATTCAACATTGCCAAAAGCACACGATTGAACGATTTGATGAAACAGTTTGAATTTCATGACATCAATAAAAACTATAGTTACAAAATAAGTCTGACATTAAATTTGGAAAAAAAAATTAAATTTACTAAAAGTAAAGATATAAAATCTCATAGAAATAAAATTAATATTCCTGAAAAACTATTTTGATTTTTTTAATGGTATAAAAATGTGTGATGATATTCTTAGAAATTTTTTGAAGAGAAAATGTTTAAGGTTCGATTAATTTATATTTAAAATATTAGGAAGGAAGCACTTTCTTAATAAGCACCTACTACATACTTCACATGTCTACTTAAATACTTACATGATAAATTTAAAAAATTTAGAGTAATTTAAGTAAGCATTTAATTCTTATATTAATTTATATTATTATAAAGCATATATTAGTGCTATTAATAATATGATATTAATTGTGGCAATATCAATGGAGACATGACATTTTTTAAGTTTTATTGAACATATAAGATCATTGATTCCTAAACATTTAATTCACATACACATTGCTTTCTCTGATGTACTGATTTTTTTTACACCTAAATAGTCCCAATGGCATTGTGTTACAATTTTTTTAAAAAATTATCCATAGCAGCTTCAATATCAGTATTAAGCTTGATTTCATTTCTGATAAAATTCCTTTACCCAGATCGAATTTGAGAAACCTTTAAAATTTCCTTAAACAGGAAGTGCAGATTTATTTAAATGTTCCATTGAACTCCCACAATTAATGAATCTAGTTTCACAAATTCCATCAGAATCATAAATACATAATTGATGTCCTAAACAAATAAGGTGTAATGGATTTTCTGTATAGTTTATTATGGGTTTCTTCTTAACCAGTATTTACTCAGTAAAGTTAAAATCTATTATAAACCACTACACAAAACAGCAAGAGAACTTAATTATTCTGGTCCTACAAGCAAATTAGTTTTCAAGTCCAACCGTATCTCTACAAAAGAGAGTTCCACCATAAGATAGATACTGTTCAATAAAACTAATCTAACTAGTCATTTCCACATTGCGGTTACCATATATGCGGCGGTGCCAGTTATCAATGATACACTTATATGGCACAAAAATATTGACTTTAAAAAATAATGTTCCCATGGAAATTAATATAATAATGGATTAATATCCTGGAAATTCAGGCCCTAAAACATAATGAACCTGAGTAAATGCTTATTCAACTATCAGAAATGAAATTCATTCTGCTTGCTTTCCTAAACCTGGATCTTTTATTTTAAAAAAAGGCAAAAGGTACATTTGAAAATAACACTGTAGGTTATATCTCAGCCAAACTGAAATTAATCATTCCTTTCCCAAAATGAAGTTAACAGTGAACTTTATCTTTTATTAGAGAAGGGGGATTCAAGGGGGCTTTCATAGTAAACATAGAGCAAGGAGTCTTTTTCACCATAAGCAAAACATTTTAATTTGTCAATGATATCTAAACATAATTTTCTAAGCTTGAACCTGCATCGAAGAGAGTTGCACAACAAGAAAGTGACAAACTGAAATGAATCTTTGAATTAGGTAACTCAAATAATGAATATAATTATTACCTCAAAACATTCAATTGCCCAAAAGACTTTGCTAGTAGTAGATTATTCTTCAGCAACTAACAACAAATCAATTAGATGTGCATTCCCTTCCTCAAAAAGATTTTTGAAATAAATGGAGAAAAGCTTCACTAAACGCATTTTTAAAAATCGGGTAAGAGTTTTTTTAATAGATAAGTCTGAAAATTCATTTCTTAAGCTTATTTATTATTTGTAATAATTATAAGTCATATTAACAATAATAACTTAGGGTTTGGTCTTAAACTCTCCAAAAATAACTCCCCCCCTCCAGAAATTTTAAATCCTATGAAAGACTACATTTGTTTGGAATGGAGAGTAGATATTTCTATTATTAAGCTATATCACATCCTCATTTCTAAAATGAAGTTAATTCCTCATCAGCTCGAAGTAAATACGATATTCTATTATGGAAAGGATATCGCAGAGTGACCGCAATAATGAGGTATTGTAGCATTCTCAAAATATTTTTTATGTGCTGAAACTTTGTTAACCATTGCTTCAGTGAGGCCCATTTTGAATCTTAGAATGAAAATGTCAATTTTGACATCAGAACTTTTTAAAAGACCTGGTCAGCCATGTTAAACTTTAACTTGTCTTAAAATGTGGCTCTTAGTATCACATGCCGAATGAAATCTCTGCTTCAAAACTGTAGTTTGCAATTTCTGAGGGTAGTTAACTTTGTTCAGCAGTGCTAATAAACTAATGTTAGAAACAAATGATGTAGCTAAACTATCAAAATTTTCAATTAATCACTTCTGTTGCAAGCAAATGCAAGAGAAATTTTATTAAATGTATATCATCTAATAACTTTTTTAAAACTATTATTTAATATATACATTTACCTATATTAATTTTTTGTTTAGTTAATCCGATTTCATTAAACTACTGAAATCTCATGATTGCAATTCAAGCTTTGTAATTTTGTATTTCTGTAAAAGGAAGAATTTGATTGTTTTAAATGAACAATTTTTTTGAGATATAATAAATATAAAATACTTTATTTACAAATGTTAGACAATAAAAAATTTACATTCTACATTTCTTTCTTTTTCTTCTTTTTTCGTTTTTCATTTTCCTCAGGAAAAAGTATGGATTCAGGTTCTTCAATTTCTACTTCAGGTTCAATAAGTCTTTTTGTTTGTTGCTTCTGACAGAAGTCTAAAATCTGCAAAAAATATTTATTGAATAATTATCTCTTTAAAACAAATAGAAAATTGAAAGAAAAAATTTTAAAAAGCTAAAACACCACAATTAAGCCTTGTACATCCCGAATACGAAAGTATTTTCATGACGTTACATAAAGCTTTAAATTTATTAAATATAAATGTAAAGGAAAATATTTAAATAAAATTTTATGTTTATAAAAGAAGCTTATGATACAATTAGTTGTAATAGCATATTATCTAACTATTTTTAAATGACAAAGTAAAAAATGAAATTAAAATGCTACACAAAACAATAGAAAATATTGTTCTCAATGCTCTTTTCAGTATCTAAATTTTTTCAATTCTATAAATGTGAAATAAAATATTAGAAGAAAATTACTAATTTTAACATCAAAAGGTTTCATTGTCAAGTAACATACAAATGGATAGCAATTCGCCCATATTATTCCAATATGTGAAATCTTTCAGGAAGACAATTTAAGCACTGAAATAATAGTCCAGCTTCTACCTCAAATAGTACCTAGATACTTTGAAGAGATTTTGATCAACAAAAGCCATCTTCGAGATTCAAATACATGGGTAGCTATGCTAAACTACAGAGAATTGGTCATAAAACAAGAACCACTTTCAATGAATTAAATATAAAGCACCAAAAGAAAAAAATTTCACCTATAATTGAAAAATAAAGAATTATTCTTAAAAAAATTAATATACCTTTCCCTTCTTATTAATATAAATTGTAAATCAATTATATTAAACAATAAGTAATCTTTTGCTTTAAAAGTATAAGAATTTAATAATTTAGTTTATCTTTGAAATTGATTTTTTTAACCAGCTTATTTGATTCTATAAAACATACTAAAAATAAGTTTTTTGCTTTTAGTTTTATAATCAAAACACAAATTTTAGCAAACACACAAAGAAAAAATAACATATAAAGGGGAAAATTCAAATCAAAACATGAAAAACACAGATTAACCAAACAAGAAAAGAGCCTAAAGCAAACAAATAGAAAAAGGAAAAAATATACAAAATAGGCAAAAGAATTTCTTTTCCAACTTTACTATCGATTTATAATTAAATATTTAAATTTCTACAATTTTTCTATTGTGAAATAGTCCTGACTTTCCTTAGAATTCTATTCCAAGCCATCCAGTTAATCATCTTAATAATTTTCAAGGTTCCTCCCTCCCAAGAAATGTAATCCATTTAAATTGTGTTATTTCTTTTGCTCGAATCCAGATGGTTTAGTGAAAAAGATATCTTTGATGGCTTCATTGGTAACCAGTCTTATTAAGAGTCCTGAAATTTATTCCTCTACATTGCAATTATTTGTTTGTTTTTAAAACATCTAAATTGGTTACTTTTCTCCAATAAATATATTTAGATTTATCAAACATGTTTCTTAACATCCTTCTTTCAAATATAACAAGTGTCCATCTTTCTGAGTCATCACCCATATTTTAGCAGCATATGGGAGAACAGCCTTATTCAAAGTTTGGTAAATGATTCATTTAGTTTTTATGTTGATAAAATTATATTTTGAATATTTTTCAAATAAAAACAAAAGACATCAGTCAGCAGATGTAAACCTACTGCAAACACCTGGTGTTATGTCATTCAGTGTATTCATTTCAGAATCTAAAAACCTTTAATATTTCACCACATAAAATCACAAGATAATTTTTGTTTCATTAACAGTTAAAATAGAGATCTGCAAAATTGCATGATTTATAAAAATAAATTGGAGAAAAAACAAATCATATTGTTAGCATACATATTGTTAGATTTAATTATTGTATATTTGTACATTATTTAAAAAATAAAATGTTGCCAATTATTTTTAGATAAAAAATATCAAAGTGGTGGAGAGGAAAATTTTGATTTAACTAACCCAATACAGAGTTGCTTTTTTAAATACAAAAATGAAAACATTCAAACTGAAAAAGATTCCTCCAAACATACCTAAAGAAAAAGAAATTTATTATTTTCTGTATGTATATGCACAGGTTTTAAAAATGCTAATTTTTAACAGTTCATTATTAGAACTCTTTTAGTTATCATTTTTTAGGGGAGAATAATATATTTCTATAATAACACTAAGTATTGTGAAAATCACACCCATTAACAACACAAGCCTTGTAAAATCTTCAAACTGTTTACATGTAATAAATCTATGTTGTTAAATTTTCTAAATATGGTTTCATTGATATGATTTCAATATTCAATTAATAATACAAAAGAATAATAGTTCTTTTTTAAATGGAATTTAATGCTAAGACACCATATGAAGCTATTACATTAAAATTCCTGTATTTGAAACTGCAAAATTAAGTGAAAACTAAATAAGTAAAATATAAATCAGTGAATAAATCATTTATTAACAAATTGAATTCAGCAACCATTCTTTAAAAATATAAAATAGTTCTTGATAAACAATAAATTTTACTTAAATGCATTTCAAAAATCCCACTCTACATCTCATTAATTGCCCAAACAATCCAGAATTCAATTTGAATATAAATAATTAAAACAACAGTTTTAGTTATTAATGTATGTTTAACTGTAATTTATAGGTTATAGAAGCTTTTGGGATGCATCATAAAAAAAAGTAGTGGATAGAAAGCATTAAAAATAGAAGATTACAGTATTTAAAATTTTAATCTACTGTTGAAGAATTTCATATTTGTGAATAAAAACATGTTTTATTCACAAATATGAAACTCTTCAATAGTAGTTAAAATAAATACTTATATTTTCAAAGAATATGTATGAGACTTTTCTGGAAAAACTTAGTTAAGATCATTGAATTAAATTTTAAATGCTGTATGCAGTCAGACTAAAAATATGGAACAGATTAACATAAAATGGACATTCTCATAGAAAACAAAGAGAAAAGATTGAAATAATTAGTAGTTTTCTGTATACACTCCAAAAGTAAATGAGTTAATTCATAAAAATATTTTTAGGGGAAAATAATCTTGTAATAGATTTAATCATGTGTAATTAGCTATTGTTTTGCTAATTACGCATGTTTGAAGGTTCCTTTGATTTTATTTATTTAATTGCAGTAAGTTGCAAAATAGTTGTTAAATAGGAATGTTGAATAATGAGGATAATTCCATCACAAATAGTAAAGAAAAAAGATAATGGATCAAAAAAGAGAGGGGGGAGATTGATTTCATTTGATGAATTCACTTTATATAAATAAGAATGCAGAAGCAAAAGTTGGAGACAGGCAAATTAATATGTACATTTGAACCGAGAACTAGTTTATTTTGTCTCAGTATTTTAAATATGGGGGGGGAGCAAGCAATTTCTTTAAATTATATTGATAAAAGTTTTTAAAAAAATAAAAGTAACATACAAACTTGTTTAAGATGTAAAGATTATTTGGAAAGATTTATAATTCTTAAATCAAAATTATCTTTTATCTGAAGTTATGACTTATTTTTATTTTTGATAAAGGAATATTTTTTAGGTCCTCAGAAACTATTACAGGTAAGTTTAAACTACAGTCATTGTCAAAATCTTGCAAATAATGCAGCGTAGATCACAGAGAAAATTCCAAAGTAGAAATAAGTTGGAAATACAATCACAGTTTCAATGCTTACAAAATGAAAAACTCTTCCGAAAAATTTTTATTTAAGAAATTCTGTTTGTTAGCATGCGATAATTTATTACAGTGAAATTAAAGACTAATAAAATTCATAAGTAGAAATATTTGTTTTAATTTTGAAATTAAAATAGACGGGGATTTATTTTTCAAAAACTAGCCTATATGCAAAGGAATATCACATATTTTCAAAAAATATTATATTTCTTTCTATAAAGATTTTGAAAGTAGGAAGGGGAAATAAGAAACAAGGGAAAACAGAAAAAAAAATGAGAATAATGTAGCAAAGGAAAGCAAATGTGATAAGCATGTGTGCATTAGCTTGAAAAATTAATAAAAAATTTCAAAGCACAATTTGAAAATGTTATAAATGTGAATGATGTCGCATTGAATCTTTAAGATTCAAATAAATAAAATGTTATATTTTTGAGAACAATCAATTACATAGCATTTTTAAGAATATCTACATGGTAAAAATATTAAACACAGAAAAACAAAAGAATTTTGAAATGAACGTATTTTACAGAAGGTTATTAAGTATTATTCATTGCCTATTAAAGAATGTAACATGCTTTTATTTCATCAGCAGCTATTAAAATATTTGATATAATAAAGCTGTTATTACATTATTTTTTTAAGATACTAACGAAATAAAAGCATATCAGTTAAACAAATACAAAACACATTCAAGCTCTGTTATTTTACGAATAAATTAAATAGTATATTTAGTTAATTTATTCAGTTAACAATTAAATAGATATTTCATTTATACAGGTTGTTATTATTTCAACAATATCTAGGATATGTCTATCACAAGTCAGTGGACAGAAAATTATAGCAGAGAATGTCATCTTCATTGGTAGAGTGATTATAAAATAAACAAATTATTATTTGCAGAACACTCTGGATGTGAATATATAGTAACAATAAAAGTTTTGTTTCTAGTAGTGAAACCCACTTTGTCCATCATGCTAGCAAATACTCAAAAACACTTCATTACAATAGATTTGATAATAAAATAGTAAAAATGCATGTTATAAGAAAAAGTAAGTAAAGTGAAGGTAATGATCCCAAAATTAATTTTTATTCAAGCTTAGTTTTATAAGTATACTAATAAATCAGTTAATTTAATAATAATAATTATTTGCTAGATAGAAGTTGGGATTTTGCATCTGATAATGATGAAGATAAAAAAAAAGGAATATTTTTTACTCTGCCCAATGTTAAAAACAGAAAAAGAAGAACATATTTACTGATATCCCAGAAACACCATAATCACCTTGGAAATGTACTAATTAAAAATTTTTGGGGAAAAAAAGCAATTCAATTAGAATAATATTAAGTAAATGTAGTAAATCCTCATAGACAATTACAAAAAAGTTTTTCAAATACTTATAAGTAATTTAAAAATGGCAATTAAAAAAAAAGAATTGATACATTAATAAAATTTTATAAATCTGCAGTATAAATATATATTTTTAAAAATAACTAAGTTACAAATTAAGAAATAAATATTTATTCATTATTAAAACTCACTCAAACAGAATCTATTTAGATTACTAAAGATAAAAACCATTTCCCAATTGCTTTTACTTAAAGTAACAAAATATCAGTACAGAACTTTATTTAAAAAAAAAAAAGACAAGTTAAATGGACTCATTGCTTTAAAATTATGCAATAGAAAAAATCACATATATCAATGGATTATCAAAATGTAAGTCATATTTTACTTCTAATAATATATATAACATTGTTCATTTACTATATACCTTTTGAGCAGTGGAAGGTTTAGGTTTCAGGCTCTTTAACTTTAAAAGTACTTGAAGATTTTCTTCTGTCCTATCTACCATATGTTTTTCCTTATATGAATCTATAATAGAAAATGCAAGTTAATCATTTTCAACAATATATTTTAAAATCAAGTAATTTAATATTTTTATTAAATTTACACCACATCTTATATTTTTAAAAAAAATCAAAAATTAATATCAAGATTTTTAAGTACACTATTTCAGAAATATATTGAATAATTCTTCATTGTAAATTTGAAACAAGAAAATTTCATTAGATGTGTTTAAGATTTATAAAAATACATTTTATTTGCAATAAACATTAGAATTGTACAGCATGAGCATAATGCATAAGAATTTTCTATTAAAGTGAGTCATTATATATCAACTTAAAACTCTATAAATCAAGATAAATTAAAAGGATATAAAAAAACATATTGCAATGTACACATATTTATATAAATAATAACAATGAAAAGAAATAAAATTTGGCACATGCATATCATGGAGAGTAAAAATGTGCAGAATGGAGAAAGTGTTTTTGAAATTTCAATTAAAAATTAAACTGGATTTTGGCATTTTCCCGTAACAACTTCCAAAAATTTTATTGTAAAAAGAGAGAGAGAGAGAGAGAGAGTTTTTGATACTTATATAAGAGACATGCAAATTCTTGCTGAATGTAAGCAATTTCTTCACAATTACTTTTTGCCAGAATTTCTACAATGGATTACACTGTAGCCCAAATGTTCAAATGACTTTTACTATTTTATTTACTGTCTGATCTTGTGATTTCCCCCACCCCTCATTGTTGAAAGGTAAACAAGGCTTCTGTTTAATACTGTGTAGTTTACAAAATCTATAATAAAATGCAATTAAAAAATTGTGAAAATTAGGGCACAGACAAACCAGATATTTACATGTTTAATAGCTGCATGTCCTGGAATTCTGTTTATTGTGCAAGTAAGGTTCATTAAACAACAAACAGAAAATGTGTAAAAGATGATTAAAATAAAGTGATTTTAATGTCTAATAATTTGACAGAACTATGGATATGAAATTATAGCTACATGATATTTAAAAAAAATTAAATGTAACAAGTATTTCCAGCAAATCAGTTGATCATCAAGCATGAATAATTTTAAATAAAAAATATTGTGTATATGAATTAAGTATTGTGAACTTGTATTGTGTATAAAATTGGGTTCAGATTCAGTTTTAAGTTGATTTAAGTTTCTGAATATTGAATATGAATATTAATTTCTAATAAGATCCATTGATTGCCTCAAAGGTACACCAGCCAGCACCCAGCGTCTTCCCAAGGCTCACTGGTCTATGATTACTAAGATATCAATTGTTCTACAACTGTAATATCTAAAACTTCATAATTCAGTCAGATTTGATAGATTTTTTTAAAAAAATTTAAAAGAATGTCAAGAATATTCACTGATTAGGGTTAATAGGACTAAAAGAGTGTATAAAATTTAGATTTCATAAATTTTTAAAGTATATTTATAGATTAAATCAAAAGAATACATTATTTATGCCATTCAAACATTTTAGAGAGCAAAACTAAAAAATATTTATGAAGAATTTTTATTGAATGGATATTCAACATCTTGCATAAAATACAAAAATTATTCTAAAATTTATATAACAACTTCAATTTCTGATTTTTTTTTATATGCTTGATTTTAACAAAGATTTTTTTTTTTAAAATTGATGCTTAATCATTTTTATTTTGAGTTAAAAATCAAATTTAATGGGATTTGGCAAAAATTAGACATATAACATATAATGAACAGAAAAATGTAAAGCTTATATAATATTAATATTTATGTAATTCAGCTCAGAAATATTTTGCTGAAGAAGATATTAAGAGACCAAGTTGCATAATATATTTAATTGAAAACAGTAGTGAGAATTAATTTTTCATACCAATTAGTCATCAAAGGTAGCCAATTAATATATATCACTTATTAAAAATGTAATAGTAGTTCTTAATAGAAAGTTAGATAAGGTATCGTAACAATTATAAATGGAATAGAATTAAAACAAAATAGTGATTATTTAAACACAAAAAATGAGTCAATAGTTAAATAATAAGATATATTATGAAGATAATAATCAAATCAACATATAATTCATCACTGGCTCTTTTTAAAAATAAAACAAAATAAACTACATATTAATAACAAAATACTGTATAGATTAATTCATGCATTCTCTTTCTTAAGAAATGGCTTATTATAAAAATAATTAGTTAAATATATTTTAGAAATAGAACATTTATAAATAAATGCATACACAAGAAAAAATAAAATTTCAATATGGATAAAATGATTGAATTTCAACAATAAAAATAAATTAAAATTTATCATTTCATAAAAAACTGAATATCACACAGGTAGCAAACTTTTACATAACAAACCTTTTATTAATCTTCTACGTATTAAAAGTACAAATAGCTGTTTACAAGATGCAATGCTGTTAGTGTTTTTTATATATAAATTTATTCAAAGACTTAATTTATAAGATCTATGAAATCTAACTGCTTTAATTTATAAACATCAAGATATTATACATTCTTTAAATTTTTTAATCATTATTTTTACCTATTACATAAAATAAATACTCAAAAGTTTACATTCTTCTATAATGTATGCATGCAACTTGAAGACATAAAGTAACAAATAATAATTAACAGGAAAGAGAGTGAGAAAGAGAAAGGATTAAAGTGCCAAATGAGCAAAGATCTATAATGTAAAAAGTATATGGTAGTCTTATCACTGAAAGGTTGAGTGACTTTTCAAGAAATAATAGAATAATATTTTAGAATTACATATTCTCAACAATGAATCTAGTACAATTTAAATTGTTTAGTTAATTTTTTTAATAAAGCTAAGAAAAATGTGTTTTAAAAAATCTTTACTAAAATATTGTCTATTATTTTGTTAATATTGTAAACAAAATGCTCATTCTGAAATTTACTAAAATGTGACTAATATGTTTTAAAACATGCTTTTCATTCCAATTAAATATTATACATGCATTAGAATAAAAACCTTAATTATGAATAAACAATTCAGCATCTTGAATAGTTGAATTTTTTTAATTGTTTTTAATTTCAGAAACAGTGTGGCTCAAAAGGATCATTCTATTGTGAATAAAATGACAAGATAAAATAGGACTAAATTCTCTTAATAATATCTAAAAAAAAACTTTTTAACCTTTTACTTTATGCAACATCAATAAGTATAACATATCTAAACAGAAGTTATACCAAAAATTAATAATTTATAGAAATTAATTCAAAATTTTAATTTTGTGACAAATAAATTTGTGTAAAAATGTGTATTTATTTTGTTGTGTTACTTTAAATAGTTCGCTATGAATTTCTTAAATTGTACAGAAAATTCTTAAGGTCATATCTCAAGTCTTTCTCTTTCAAACATTTCAAAGTAGGCTACCAAAAATGGTCCAACTAATTGAATTAAATGATTTCAATAAAATTTTTATTCAACACATTAAAGTTTATTGATACATTGTTTGCCCATTTATTGTTCCAGAGGAATACAAATATTTTATGTTTATAACAGACTCTTAATGAAAAATTTGGTGTTTTAAAAACTTGGCTTGCATAGATACAGTAGTTAAAATTTCCCATGTATAAAAGGTATGAATAACTTTGTTTTTTTATGTTATCTAACAGCATTAGCAAGATGCTAGCAATTTTCATCTATTAGTTATTTAAGCAACTATTATTTAACTTGAAAGATTAACTTTTAAATGAATAAGGATTTAGAAAGCAATTATATGTACTAATACGACACATATTAAATATGCAGACATTAACATTATAATAAAAAATACATAAAATTTAACAAGGTGCTCATTTGATTTAACTTTAAAAAATACAAGAACAAACAAAGCAGTACAAAAGATGTCTTACCAATAGGTGATTTCATTTTTTGGAATTTTTTATTCTTTTTTCCTTTAGAGTTCAATGTCTTTTGTTTTTTAATTCTGTTTTCAGTGACAGCACTACCTTTTTTCTGTAACTTAGAATTTGCATTTCCTAAAAACAGAGCGAAGAAAAAATTTAATATAATTTTATTATACATAATAGGTTTCACAGATAAAATGTAATTATTAGTTGACGAATGAAATAAGATTTTTTAATACTATTTAAGAAATTGTACATAGTAATTAACGTTTTATAAGATGAAGATTGAAAAATTAGTTCATTAACAATATATTCATAATCACAAATAAAATCAGAATATTGTAATCAATGTAGTCAAGCATGACGCTTACAACAAGAATTGCTGTGTAGATTACATAAACATCCCAGGTTTTAACCTTTGCTTTTAACATGATATAGTTTTCAGTGTGACTTTCTTTCTGTATTTTGTAAAGGAAAAATCCTACTACATTAAATACAAGGTTTGATGTAACCAACTCAAAAATATCATAGCACCATGATGTTTGGATCAGAGATTAGAATCTTTTTCTTTCCTTAAATATATGGCTAGTATAATAACTGTATGAATAAATTGTGAAAATTCCCTACACAAAAGAAATTACACATTATCTAATGATATTGCCACAAAAATGGTGATCATTGTAACTTAAAGAAGGCAAGAATAAAAAAAGTCTAAGAAACAAAAATTTATTTTCAAATAAATTGAAAAAGTAGTAAATAAATTTTCTATTTCATCATTTAAGGTTTACTCTAAGAGATTTCTTCAGAAATAAATTACTAGCAATACATAAATAAATTGAAAGTTGAAACACATACTTAGATCTTTATAAAATAATTTAATCATAAAATATTAAACAAATGTTCTCCCCTACATTAAGATATTATATGGTATAAGATAGGAATTTCTATAGTTTAGAGGGTTAAAATATTGTAAAGAATTCAGACATAGTCAGATTCAAATTTATCAATCTATTAAAAAAAACTAGTAGACAAATAAGCATTTTTTTAATGTTTTTCCTAGATTTGGAAATAATAACCAAATCTGACTAATTTCTCATGAAAGTCTTCCAGGAAAATCATCTATGACTATAAGCTGCAGTAATAGTCACATTTCTGTGTCAAATTATGACTAGAATAGAACATCCTTCCTATACCATCTACCAATTTATAACCCTCCAGTTCTAGGAAAACGGTTTTCAGATAATTTCAGAAATAATATTTGAATTTCATACCTTGAAAACATTTCAATAAAAGATCTTAAAACATCCAGTCCTTACATCAGTTTATTACGCGATTATTTTATTTTTAACCTTCAAGTTCTTCCATGGAAAATATAATCGAATTTTCCAATGCCTCGAACAAACACTGAAGTAAAAATGGAAATGAACAACAACAACAAAAGAAATTATTAGAAATATTCTGAATTGGTTACAAAAATGTCAATGTATGTATATATGTACACTATTGATATTAAACTATACCTGAGCAATTTGTTATACTATACAGAACTTAATATTTTCTTAAAAACTAAGAGAAAAGCATTTTATGTTAAATCGTTCCCAAAAAAAGAAAACAAAATGTAATACTACAAAAAAACATGATGACATTAGAATAAATTTTACAATGGCACAACACAAATTCCACACAAAGCACAATTTATAAACAAAAACATGACAGTACTAAATCATTGTTATTACCATTACCAAAATTAGTTTCAGCTTGAAACAATTCAAAAGCTTTTCGAACTAGTTGCCGCGACATGCTTTTCGATATTTACAAATTTCCTTGGAAATTTTGTTATAATGCAGTCTACAGTTAACTTTCAATGGTAAAAATTAACTTAGCATGAATGAAGGCTTCAATTACTGTTTTATTGCTGTAAATAATTTTTGTTGATGAATAAAACATGTTTTTCTTATTTACATGATCTTTATCATGAATAGTAATCTGTATAAATTCATTATTAATACCAAACACAGATTTAACTTAAACCTTTCGGAAACTATTCACATAACCTTACTTTGCGAAATAAGTTTTAGCATTTTGTTTTATAAAAATGCTATTAAAATTCAAATAAAAATGAGATAAAATACAGTGAAGGCATTTTTTAATAACCGTACAATAGTGCATTTAAAATGGCATTTCTATGCACAGGGCATCGTAACTTTTTCCTTAGAAAGATTCCAGGATGAGATAACAGCTTAGTCATTATATATTAGCACTATTTAAATGTTTTTTTAGGATGATGATAAGGCACAATAAATTGAGAGAGCTGCCTTAATATGATAACGCTGGTATGCTTCACCGTTGTTGAAAGGCAATCTGAATTATAAGTCTGCGTACACCTTCTTGCTTTAACACAAAATTTTCTACAATATTTTAACGACGCCTTTTCGGTTCTATAAGATGTTCAGAACACCGACAACATCGTGGAGGTGTCAATAAATGAAGCCTGTTACTAGAATTAAAAAGCGGCCATGCTCTATTTTATTTCATAAAGTGAACACTGACTCGTCGGATCATATTATCTTCTGCCATGCATCGGAATAAACAAAGGATACTCAACAATATTGTTACGAAATCTTCATAAAATTGCGTACCATTCAGATTATCGAACAATATGGTGGATAAATTGCAAAATATATTTTGCTAATAAACCTATTTGATTAAGTGTTATAGTAAACTTAGATTTTTACTTTATCATACATGAAATTACAAATAATTATAATCTTCCAAAAATTTACAATTCAGATTTCGATAAACTTTTCGCACTTTTCTGATTTAAAAAAATTTAAATCTGATTTAAAAAAACAACATATTTTTTGAAATTAAATCTGACATCTGTCAGTGTTTCGCATGTTTACATATATCAAATCTGTATTGACAAAAATCATATATTGCTCAATATTATATATAAAATATATTGACATATACTACATTTGATCAATCTGAGTGGGATCAAATATGGCATATATAGCTTAGCAATAATACATTTTTACCATAAAACTGCATATACGTAATTTATAGATTTCTAACAAATTTTTAAAGAAATTCATCCAAAGTAACTTTGTTTATATGTCTGTCAGAATGCAAGTGAACACAGCAATCATAAAACGTAAAGAACTAGTTAGGTAAAATTTATCGCACTATTCCAACAGGCAAAATGATACATCTTAAATTTCAAACTAAATATATAACTAGTTGACTGTATATCAATTTATATGTTGATATGCATATAAATAGGATGAATCAAAAACACAATAGCAAATAAAAGAAGTTTGTGATATTATGTTTAAAATTAAAAGTTGATATCTACGTATGCTTTCATTTGATCGAAAACAGGCATACATTATTGTCTTCATCATTTTATAAAGCACAAAGCATCCATGCACCAAACATCGAACATGCACAAAAATTCTAGCATTTGTGTCATTTAGTTTCTGATTTAACGCTATTATTTATGTGGGAGAGGAGAGATGATGTGTTTATTAGAATTTGAGAAAAATTTCCGCCGAAAGTACTTTTTATTCTTCTTATCTTGTTTGTACAATTGTTTATATATTTTTTAATTTCGCTCCCAGTTATTTTTAGAAAAAAAATTTCCGTTTGCCTGTGGTGTGCAATTATAAATTTCGATTCTAAAACTGAAATAGATATTTAAAAATAATATACACTGCGATTACTTTTGTTCTCTTTAGACTTGTTCCAACAATTTGCCTTAATTCAAAACTTGTGAGATCTGTCTTTCAGACAAAAGTAACAGAACTAAATAAACTCTACGGATTATAGACTAAGATATCCACTAGCATGCAAAATAAAAGTGGATATTACAAACATCTCTCATTAAGTTCAGAAGATACACATGGGCATTTTAATTATTTTGTTCATCAACTATATGTTACTTTTGTTCATGTATATTTATTATTAAAAGCCCTTATGTTCTTGCATAAATACCTTCAATTTTTGCGGGGGGGGTTTAATGTGAAATTGATGTCACTTTCTAATCGGCATTATTACATGTTACCAAAATGCACTCTGATTCTCGTCGAAATCCCCATATAAATTTGGTTCTGAAGCACCCTGTATGTACCAAATAAAATAAAATGAAAAAATTACTTTTCTCCAGTCAGACACAATGCAGTTGAAGAAAACAAGAAATATCTTAAATCTTAATCGGCTCATAAAACTTTTGTGTAACCTCCCAATATAACAATACGGCACATTTAAAAATAAACAACTGGGCGTTTATATATACAACAAAATTTTCTCATGTTAAAATTATTACACATTTAAATAAATCAGTAAATATTTCTTTTAACCTTTTATTTCTATATATGTACTGAAGAGGAGTAATCTAATTGGCCCTAT
>JAOUZG010040215.1:9340828-9387829 GCA_026289955.1 Argiope argentata | reverse complement strand
CGATACAGAACGCTCATGCAGAAAGAAATAGAGTTACAAGAACTACTCAGTGAATCTCATGATGTTCTCAAGGACGAAGACAAGAAGCATCTAATCAAAGAACTTGAAACTAATAAGGAATTGGCTCAAAATACGATTGATAATTTCATAGAAGTGCAGGAAATTGGCATGTTTCAACAGGATGAACTGCAAAAACTGCAAAGAAACTTAAATGACAGGAACAGAGAAGTTGAAAACATCAATCTAACCCACAAGCTCATCTCGACTGATCTGAATGAGCAGACAGAAGAGGAATGGGTTAATATGATGGAGAAAAGAAAGCACTCACTGGAGGAAATTTCTGGAGAATTTACTGAAAAATATCTAGAGGAGAGACGAAAGCTTTTTGAGGAGGAAGAGAACATCATGAGTACCATTATAGATAGTTTATTTGGAAAAGATCCAGATAAATATCCATCCACAGACGAGGTTGAGAAGATGTCTGGGTACTTCAAAGATCTTTTCTGGAAGAATTTGAAAGCTTCGGCCAATCTCAAAGTGAGAGTGGGAAGCTTGGAAACGGAGCTAAATAAGTTGAGGATGCTGTTGAAGGATGCTGAGAAGGAGAATAAAGAACTTCTTCAGAGTATTGAGGCCAGCAATTACAATTCGAAAAATAACGAACAGACAGTTCCAGAAAAAGACGATTTCGAAGACAAACAACTGGACTACCTCACTTACGAAAACTACACCCTCAATGAAAAACTTCGCCAAGTTACAGAAGAAAGAAATGTTTTAAGGAATAAGTTCATCTCTGCGATGAGGAGCATTTACAAAAAAGCTGACTTTGCAAGTTTTCTTGCAGAGCAGATGATAGCATCACTATTGAAAAATGGAGATAATCTTGATGAAAAATCATTGAATTTCTATTTGGAAGATAAAGACCAAAAAGCAACGATTGAAGCATCTGGAATTAATCAAGAATTCGATAAGGCGGAAATGCATAATGATTCCTCATCCAGTATCTGCTAGTATGTCAAACCCAAACATCACCTCAGATTCCAAGAAAAATTAGGATTAATAACTTCAGATAAAAGATTTGAACTTTATAAGAGAAGCAAAAAAATCAATTCGTTGAATCAATTAATCAATAGAGAAAAGGAATTGGATATCAAGTGAATGGAATTAAAAATGAAACCTTTTCATCAGCATTAACTTACAAACTAATTGCATTAACTTCCTTTACAATACTTACTTAATATTTTTCTTTAAATACTCATAATGTTTAACATAATTTTTGAAATATTGTATATTTTTCACTTTTAAAAATAGTTATTACGTAAACCCTTTTTCAAAAATGAATTATAATGAATCTTCTAAAAAAAAAAGTTAATTAACTCAATTCACAAAATAAATATCTTTTTTAATTACTTTGTTTTTTCCATATTTGTAATAGTAGTTGAAACACGAGCTTTGCCAAGATGCTTCATTATATAAATTATTGCATTAGTGGCCATCCTGTTTCTTGGCTTCATTAGCGATGGATCACTAAAATATAAATTGTATTCATAAAAATACATTATTCAATTTGGTTGTAATTTATTTTTAATTGCCCATTGCGTTTTGTCGCTCATATAGTAATTCAAATAATTCAGCTCAGTAGTCCCTCTTGTAACATTATTGTTTGTTTCGTTAGTCATGGCGATTTTTGACTTTGGCGACTTAACATTTTTGACATCCTAAGAGATACGAAGAGTTAAGTAGATGTCCACCTCACGATCGATTTCTTTGGTACTTTTCCGTTAGCCGGGCACAAGTGAAAAATCACCAAATAGTGATATTGGCGATTTTGGCAAGTGAAAAATCGCCAATCTACAATATTTGGTGATTTTTCACTTTAAAATCGCTATAAGAAATTTGGTGGAATTCTTCATTATTTAACGATTTTTTGTTTGCACCAGGCTAACGGAAAAGTATAATTTCTTTTAACATTCTGGAAACATTAGTCATTTATCTTTATAGGCTAGGTAATGATTAAATTCTTTTCTTTTGCTAGTTGTATGGACTTAATACATTTTTACAGGTATACTGACAGATATACTACACTCTTAATGCTTTAATTTTTGTATCCCTCAGGGTGTTAATCTGTTGAGTTTTTAATCACATAGTAGATAATATCCTTTGTCAAGCTGTGTGCGATGGTTAAATTGAGAATTAATGATTAAAGACAAGAATTAATAACCTAAGCAGATATTGGTAAAGAACGAAAGTAGTATACTTAACATTCTCATTTGAAAACTACGCATTTGATTTCGTTGAGTAATAATCTAAATATTAACAGAAGCCTGTATGAAAATTATAATTTTTAGAAATTAGATCCACTGTAATAAAAGACTTGATTCCAAAATCTACATATCGCATTTCAGAGTAAATTGTAATGATAAAAAAATTATCGGACATATCAGTTTAATACAAATTAAGGAATATTCTTCAATAAATAAATAATTAAACACAAATAAAGAATGATAATTTATTATCTTTCATTCAATATACAAACATAAATATCCCATACATTTTAATCCCGGTAAACAAAATTCACCACATAATTTAAAGTTGTTTCTAAGAAGCAGTTGAATTGAGGAAAAGGAGAAATCAAGAAAACCTTGAAAAGGAAACAAGACACCTTCAACATACAGAACTTTGCAACTATGGCAAATATAGAGCAATTTAGGCGTATTCAGAGCATTTAATTAATGCCTTCTTCAAAGTACAAATCATGTTTTTACATAAAATGAAGGCATCAACAAAATGTTGTATTGATATGATAGCATTATCTAAAATATAGGAAGCATTATAGTTTATAGTTTAAGTGAAAAAAAATAATAAAGCACAGAATAAGAAATTAACCAGCTTCTCGTAAAATGCACAAATTCAGAAGATCCATAAAAAAATTTCTGCATAACACACTGGTCTTTTGAAATAAATTGTAGTGATTAGGAAACATTTCATTGCAATAAAGTTCCCTAAAAAACTACTTTCATTACTTATTTTCTATAAAGAATCTGGTAGAAAGTCCACCCCCTTCAAACTTCTTTTATTTCAGCTATGTAATGTTCTGACAAAAATGTTAGTATTAGTTCACATTTGACAAATAAGTCATCGGTTTCCCAAACAGTCATCAAGTGAATTATTTGTTATATTTTTTTGCCCTCTCCTCTAAGGAACGTGTTAAAAATATTCAAATAAATCACATCGTATACAATAAATATTTGTAAAGCTACAGAAAATTACTTTTTCCCATATCCATGATGATGCCCTTTATCCTCGCCAAGCTTTACACCTTTTTCTAACATGACACCAAACATGAGTTTGCCATTCAGATTTACTCGAGGCCTCTTTATTATGGGCGATAAAATGGAAGAAATTATACCAAGGGGGCTATAACCACCACCTAACAGTCCTTTTGCTCCATGACCATGGCCATGACCACCTCCTAGACTCAGACTAATACCGAGTGGCTCATAATGTCCAGATCGATCAACTGCAGGTGGTTGTTGTTGTCCTTGGTAGGCATTCTGAGCTTGATAGTCAGAGAGTTGCTGCTGAGGCTGCTGGTAGTTCGATTGCACTTGGTTGTAATTCTGCGTGAACTGGTTGAAGCTGGTCTCAAGAGGGGTTTGGCTGTTATCTGCCTGATTGTAGCTTTGGCGAGGTTGTTGTTGGTTATAGCTTTGCTGTGGATAATTATCTATCTTATTATAATTCTGATTGGCTTGTTGTGGGTAATTACTTTGTGTTGCCTCTGGATAAACTGGCTGAGGACTCTGTGAATAAACTTGAGGAACTTTTTGAGGCTGAGATTGCCGCTGAATTGGCTGATGGCTGAATTCATTCAGGTGCAAGCCAATGTTGGAACCTGCAGATCTTGGCTGCTGGCCATTTTGGACCACGTTTCCAGAGGAATAATTTTTAGTCACAACGTGGAATGATTCCTTGTGGATTTTGTTTTGGTATTTGGAATCTTCTGTCGTTGATCCGAGTCTGGAGCTATCTTTCTGGTTGGCATCGTCTTTGGAGTTCAGGAGTTCCTCGTATTTTCGAAGCTCTTCTTCATAATCGTAGTCCAGTTCGGCGTTGGGGTTCGGAGGTCTGGACAAGAAATTCAACCCCGAAGCTCCTAATCCAGTCAAGTCATTTTCACTTCCTTTATTTTCTGTTCGTAAAAGAAATGATATTAATGAAATGCAAAATATATCCTATTCAAAAATATACGTTAAATATTTTTTAAAAAATTATGTTAAGATTCTTTCTTTCTCTAAGTAAAATAAAAACATTTAAATGTATAAAAGTTCTTTTAAAATTATATTTTTAGATATGCTTTAAAAAATTAAAGTTTTTTTGTATCGAGTAAAATGAATTGCTTAATTAATTAAAAACTTATTTCTAATTATATGTAAGAAAAATTTAAATTATATTTATTTAAGGAACAAGTCAGTTCTAGTTACTATAAATAAATACAGCCAATTTTTAATGAAATAAGGTATATAGAAATAATGAATAAAGAATGAATGAAGAAATGAATAAAGAAATAATGAAAACTTTTCTTCCTAAATTCGAGTTGCAATTAGAGCCTTGTACAAAATTGCAAGATATATTGTGATCCAAAGTTCCCATATTCTCATTTTTCTGCTTTTAAATCGATGAGGAGAAAACTACCTTAGAGCAGGAATTGAGATGAAGGTGTTAATTCATATTCAAATTATAAAAATGGAATCATAATATTTAATCTCTTCTCTAATCTAAGTCTCTTGCAAACTCTCTAATAAAGATGTTATCCCAGGGAAACTCTTGCATGACAATAGCGTACAATAGTTACTTTTGGCGATAAATTGGTATTTTAATTTAATCTTGGCGAGTTATTTGGCGATTGATCCTTTGCATACGGTTAATAGTATCTGAAAATCGAATTTGTATTTTGGACACATTTACTCCAGCCGATTAAAAAATGATACAAAATTACAATTATAATTACAAAATTCAATACAAAATTTCATATATTTAAGTAATTGTGTTTATATCGCGTTTGCATGTTTCTCAAAGTACAGACTGACGGACGGTCAACCCTCTACTCTTGAAGTGGGTTCAACATTTGATCGGTGTCTACACTACGGATAGTAAATCTGGGTTATCTTATCTATCTAACTCTTTTTGTTTAATATTTATCATATTAAATTATATTCAAGCAGCAGAACAGACAGACTTTCTCTGAGCGATGTTTGCACAACATTTGAGAGAAACCTACAAAACTGAAATAAAGGCAGTGTACTAAACATTTTACAGGACGTGGTAGCTTAGTGGTAAGGTCTCGGCTCGTGAACTGTAGGGTTTTAGGTTCGATTCCGGATTCCATTGAAGAACCGTCGCACCTGCTAATCAAATCAGTCAAACCAAAAGCCCATCTACTAGTGTAGAGAGGTAGCTGTTGGCTCAGGTGTCATCCTCGTCGTTTGACCATAGCTGCAAATTATGAGGTCCATCCCCAAATAGGCCTAGTATTGTTCTACAACGGGACGTAAATATAACTAACGTAACTATATATTGTACGTTTACATTAAAGAATTTTTGAGTTATTTTTGTCACAGACAGACAGACGTTTTACAAAAATGTGTTTTTAGAACTCAGGGATGTCAAATCAAGGAGTTCTCGAGTTCGAATTTTTGACTACTAATTCTCCACACTTTGTATACGAGAAAGTAAAAGGTAGGGAGAATTTATTTTATTTTATTTTTCCTACCTTCTCCAGGGACTGGCGCAAAGACGACAAACTGGGGGGTTCCAGGCTTCGCCCCTTTGCTCGCCGAGAGTATCTTCTGCAGAACCTCACTGGACACCGTAGAGGCCGTATCGGGTCCGGGTGTGCTGACCTCTACTTTGGGTTTTGGCGAGGGAACGAAATGCACGATGTACAGAGGGTCCTTCTCTGTGTTGTCATCGAAATTATTCTGATGAACGTTCTGCCTGCGATCCGCCCTGGCGAAGTCCCGATCTTCTTCGGTGTAGGACCCCGGATGGCGGGTGTAGGATAAGTCGTGTCTGTCCTCCAGTATTTGGAAAATGTCCTCATCGTGTGGTTCGACATTGACCTGCAGTGGGGAAATTTTATCAACATACCAGAAGAAAAGAAATGTTGATAAGATGATATCAAAATGAGATGATATTTATTTGAAGCTAATTTAGCATTTGATATTTTTTATTTTGTAAACATTCAAGAGCGTGTTTTCATTAATCATGAACCCGATAGTGGGATTTTTGCCTTTATTTTGTAATCTGATACAAATGAATTCATCTTTTCAATCGTATCATAAAACAGAGTGAAGTGTTTTTTTTTTAAAAGAAAGATATTCCATATGAAACATTTAGAAGTTAAAAAAAATCAATAATCTGTATGGGTAATCAAATTGGTCGCCAAAGCGGTTAGTATCTTTTATTGTAACTAGCTAACAACTGGTGATTAACTGTTAACTCATTATAATAGCATAACTTATTTTGCAATGTCAACCAGATTTGAGGAATCACATATTATCATATCATATATACACTCAAATTCATATATATTAGAATATATTAGAATTATAATTGCATAAAGAATATTAAACATTCTAACTATAATCTGTATAAGCGAATTGGTGGCTTATTTGTGAGTTTTATCCAGTTTTTAATCGTTGAAAGGATCGGCTTTATCACAATTTTATTATTTGCTCTCTCAGAAATAAAGAGCAGACGCCATTTCTGACATAACTAGTGGTCCCCTTTATTTCGCTTTGGAGAAAGTAGACCCCTCCAACCCCTTGAATATCAAATATTTATTAAAACCGTTTTATTTTTGACGTGAAATATTTTAACTATGTTTAGATAATCTCTTTCTTTATATTCATTTTTACATTCAATTTACATTTTTTTGGCTCTTTAAAAAATATCTTAGTTTTTGTGTTCATTATAGAATTTTTCGTTGGAATTTTATTGCAAAAAAGAAAAAAAATGAATTAGAATCATATATTGCATTAACTAAGTGTACTACCATAAAGAAAGAGGACAATGTAAATTTTAATCAAATAGAGATATTAAAAGGAACTACCGTACGGATTTCAATCGCATTCCATTTTTGATATGTGGTTATTTGTATTGTAAAGATAATATGTCGCTTTCACGTTTTAAGAAAAATATCGCTTTAATATTTTCATTCGAATTTCTTTCATTCTATTGAAAAGCAGAATTTTGAGCATCATTTAAAGAAAAAAATGGAAACTTCTTCATTTGTAATAAAGCCTTTTAAAAGGATAGCAATTCTGAACTTAATTTCTTTGCTTGATTTTAACATTAAAAAAATGATGATAAATATAATAATATTATATATGGCAATTTGAAATGTCTGAGAATATAAAAAAATACTTATATTAATATTATTTTCATAATTAGGAATTTAATATTTAATCATCAGCCAGAATTTTTGGTGCATTTCTGAAGACAGAATAAGTACAACCAAATAAATTAAAATATTTCTTTTTTTTATCGACAGATGGCAGCAGAAGTCACGATGATGCACTTAATCGGCCTCATCAAATATTACTAATTTCATCGAGGAAAAGCTCCCATAAATTTTCACTTATTTATATTATATTAATTAATTAATGATAGCTATGAAATGTGAAAGCATTGTTGCAATTTCAGCAAGACTGCAATTCCTTCAATGGCTTAGGTTTCATTAGTTTATCCTCTTTTTAGATATTTTTAATGGAACAGAATTTTTGAACTATGTTTATGTTTTAAAATGATGGTCGTGATACCAAACAAACAAAGAAACAAAGAAAAGAAAAAGAAAAAAAGAATTGACAAATAAAGTTTATTTTCATAAAATTATCTTGATAAAAGTAATTTTCTATTTTTGCTAATAAATATTAAAGAATTCAAAAAAAAAAAGTATAATAAGAGTATTCGCTATCCCGACTAAAGTTGAGACTCACGATTCGGAATCTTATTCTAATGTACATCTATTGTTTTTCTCTAGCTCATAAATCGTAATTTACATTTGAAATTGGCAACATTGTATAAGTGAGCGGTATACAAAATGAATTGTATTGCAGCTTCCATTCTGCACAAAAATAATTTTTTTTATAAAAAATTTAATTATTTTTTTAAAATAGAAAATTACGGATATGTTTATCTTTTCATTTTCTGAATATTTTAATGAAAATTTTTTGAAACAATTTACAGAACATCATAAAACTCTTAAAAATAGTAATTTGTTAACTAAAAAATGTATAGAAAATTCTCGAACTTATTCTTGGAACAATTTTTTTGCAAAGGAAGTAAGAATACTTTTTGTTCTTTTACTAATTTAGTTATTTTAATAACTGCTACAAACATCAAACATTTAAAATTATTGTTAATGAATTTGTCAAAATTTCTTTTTTTTTAAACTAAAAACATCTGTAAAAACAAGACTAAATAAGGTTGTCTTAGGATCCGAAGTCTATTGTACTATCGAAAGTGTCTGACATCTTTATATAAATGATAATAATTTTTTTGAGGTATTAAGTTTTCCCCGATAGTGGATCGCAGTCAAATATTCATTCTTCTGTATATATATTTAAAAAATATACTTGCATCTTCGTTCATCTAAATACAATAGAAGCTAATGCAGTATCATAGCGTTTTTTAACAGAATTTTTGAAATGAGCAAACTCTGTCTGAAAAGGTTGATAGTTAACATAAATATATTATATTTGAGGAATTTTACTGTAAAATTGAGAAAAATAATTCACTTCCGATTTAAAATTATGCATTTCTGGTTGAATTTTTATTTATTGTGTAATACTGAAACAGCTGCACTTGCATTTGCATCGAACTTATATTAAAAACAAAGATTGTTTAGAATTTACAAAGTTTTATTATATTTTCAGATCATTAAAATAAAGAGAAGTTTTCTGAAAAAAGCACCTTTGCAATATATCCGGTTAGCTAAAGTATATGACTTAAATTTCTGATTCACAAAATTCATATTGTAAAAAATTAAAAAAAACCGAATATTGAAATTTAAGGAAAAGTTTTAGAATGTTCTTTCAAAGTAAAATTTCATTTCATTAATAAAATTGAAAAAAAAATGTACAATTTCTAATACACGCCTTTTTTTCTCGTGATAAAACATGCTATAATATAAAAGAAATTTATAGTTTTGAAAAAAATATATATCACTTTCATTTATATTTAAAAGTAAAATATTAAAGATATTTCCATGGAACATATTTCCGGAACTTTTACTAAATTATAGGTTTTATTGCATTATGCTTAGTTTATAGATATTTTTTTATTTTGAATATAATATCTAATTGATTATATCAATGAAAACAATACATTTTTTCTTCATTCCTTATTCTTTTAGCTTTAAGGAAATAAGCAGTATCAATTTTATAACCTTTTTACGTATTCATGTGCGCACTATATATCATAAAAAGCGTTTCTTAAATTTCTGGAATTAATTGAACTATTGCACGGCAACTTAGTTCCAGAAATCAACCTAATAAGTGCACTTATTTCTATTTGGTCTAAGAGACACGGAAGAAAACGCTACAAAATAGCCTTTTTCGAATGCTTTTACTTATTAAAATGAAAACGATAGTTTTTTTACTCTCCCATTATTCCAAAACGGAGTTTTTAGCATCAGTTTACGAGAGTTCATTGTTTTCCTGTTGAAGTTTAAGAAAGAATTAGAAAGCGAAATGTTGAAAATAAGTTTGTAGCATGTTATCTGTTATTTTTTTTTTCTATCGATTTCGTTCTCAGCATGAAACCGAACGTCTCTTCTCGAGGTCATTATGACAGTTACTAGAGCGGCAAATACAACAGTGACAGAGCAGAGCAGGTGATTCCAACATGACGTTTTCGGTTGATGGATTAATCTGCTCCAGGGCGTATTCACATTTGAAGAATATTAAAACCGTTATTTTACTTTTCGAATAAAATAATCCAGGAAAGAAAGCGTGTTCGACAACTGCTCTCACATTTTCACTGCGTCGTTTTGGTAAATAGACGAAGAATGTGAAATTGCCATTCATTCAGATGTAAATTATGTGTAGTTTAAAAGAGGAATTTAAAAGGAAAATGTTACAGTCTTCAAGGGCAATAAATATTCAAGGTGACCTATATTTTTCTCTATGCTTATTCAAAAGCTATAGTTATATTTCCGCGTTAGAGGTCACGATTTATTCTGAGGCCTTTTAGAGGGCAAACGACCCTTACGTTTCATTTTATTTTTTATATCTCAGAGGTTTGATTCCAAAATGGTCTCACAAGTGAAAGTGGAACTATTTTAGGTCATAAAAATTCCAGAGGGTTTACACTTGTAGTAAAATGAGTAAAGATGTGATAATATCTGCAATTACCAAATTGAGAAACCTTCTGGTTCCAATAATGAAAAGCATTGAAAAGAGAATCAGAAAGTTTTTATACAAAAATTCTGTATTTGATTGATATTATATGTATATACATAAATAAGATATTAAGAAAAGAAATGAATAAAAATCTTGAATTCTTGATTATACTAAATTTGTTTCACATAAAAATCTTTCATAGAAATAATGAAAGTTTTTGTATTGGCGCTAGGCATTCCTAACTTAGCCAAAGTTAGAGCTAGAGCAGCTGAAACTGGCATTGATAATGAAGGATGGAAATGTAAATTTAATTTTCAAAAATTTAAATACGAAAAGAATATTCGAGCTTTTTAAAATTTAAAACATAGCTTATTTTTCAATTATACTGATTTAATTCACTTTTTTGTTTAAATTTAATTAACTTTTTTAAATATTGTTAAGCATTTCTGATAACAATATTTTAATTTTTATCCTGGGGTTTTTCAGTCCTCTTTTAATAATCAAAATTTGGAAAATCGTCCTGTTTGTCTACACCAAGTAGGATTCTGCTTAAGATATGCTTTTAACAAAATATTTCAATACTGTGACAAATACAGTTAAAAATTATATTAGAAAAGCTCGCATGATTTTGTAAAAAAATTCCAAAATCATGCGAGTTACATGATTGTCAAAATTTGAAATTTAAAAAATTTTTGCCGAAGCTATAAAAATATTTTTAAAAATTCCTTTGAAACTTTATATAATCAACAATATTGGTGAAGTAACAAAGATGGCTAATGAAAATAATTCTGAGACACTAAATTTTAATTTCAGATAAAACAATTTTGTATAAAATTGTATAGAAAAAAATGTAGATCCTCTTTTTCTATTTGTTTGAATTTAACTTTTAATTGTTTCGTTAACTCAAATTTTAATTCATCGTATTTTTTTTTAGTTTTTAAAGGTTCTATACAGATAATGTCTACATATAATTTTTTATATATACAATTCTGTAATCATATGGAACTTTAAAGAAATAGCGTACACACACACACACACACACACACACACACACACACACACACACACACATGCAAAATATAATATTTGTATCACATTTAAAAATCTTTTAAATAATCAAATTGCTTAAAAAATCAGCTTTTGAAGAAATCTGCATTGCATGTATTTCCGAAAAAAAGTAAAAGTAAGTAATCTTACATCTGATCGTCTGAGGCTGTTGGCGACAGGACTACGGAAAGCGCTGTCCGCACTTACTGCCCAAGCAACGACACCTGCAGAAATAAAATACAGCACTAATTAAAATCAATTTAATTTGCATTAGAAGATAATAGCTATTCTGAAACGGCATTTAATGAATTAAAAGGAATTCTTGCAGAAGAAATTGAAATAAAAAGTATTATCAAATTTAAATACCAAAATATAATAAATTTCATAATGAATATTTCATTATTAAATTCAGAGCTTCACTTATTTAAAAATTCAATTCCATAAAAAGGATCCCTGAAAAATAATACCATAAAACACAGGCATTTAAAAAAAATATTTAGAATTCACTTGATTTGCAATGAAATACGCATATGATTATATAATGGATATTAGTTTGAATATGGATCTTTTTTGTAAAAAGTAACTTCTTACATTAATAAGGATACAATGCTATTCATAAACCATTGTGGTCTTTCTAAAGCTTTCTCGTATACTTTCTAATAAAGGTGTTAATCCAGAGAACGCCTTGATTGGCACAGTTGTTCACTAATTAAGAATTATTAATCATCGATGTAAATTTACCATTTTTACTGAGTCTATCGTATGATCCTTGGCGAATTATTTGGCGATTAATCCTTGTCTTGCAGTCAATACAATCCGAAAATCGAATTTGGATTTTAGACGCGTTCTTCCCAACCAATTGAAACAAAAATTTGGCTTAAAGATGCAAAAGCATGTATGAAATTTGATATATTTAAGTCATTGTGTCTTTGATTTATCAATTTACATGTTTTTAAAAGTAGAGACCGACATACAGTCAATTCCTTGTTGAATTTGGCTTAAAATTTGTATTAGTTATTAATTTTGTGTGTAAAACTTTATTTATCTAGCTCTCTTCATTTTGTTGTCGTCTTGTTAAATTATTTATTACTTTATGGCACCCAATAAACAAATAATAAAGCATTTTTCTTCTTATAATATAAACGACAGTATTTTCCCTTTTATAATATAAAATAAAAAAAAATTAACAAGGATCAATTTTTAAATGTTTTAAGCAATGATCTAATTTAAGATTATATAATAAAATTTTACCATTTATATTAAAAAAATAAATGCAATCTTTTAAACTTTAAACCATAGCAAGACATTTCTTAAGAAAAAATTAGTGACCAAGCAAAAACACGTGTTTTATTCAATTATCAATGACTCATTTGAAGATAACTTGTAGAAATAAAAAACACCTAATTGAAGTCAATTTTTATGAAGTTTCGGAAAAACTCCTTTTGTTATAAATCGTCTGTATTACTACCTAAATAAAGAGTGTTTCAGCTAAAAAAACCGCAGAACAGGAAATCGGTTTTGTACAGTTCCTTCCAAACGCAGTGAACCATTTTAAATACTCTTTAATCTGGTAACTTACGATGTTTTTAAAAAGAAAAGGAAGTGTTGGTGAAACCAATGTGTTCTTGAGTCTAGAATAATGAAATGATATTATTAAAAGTAGAAAGAAAAAGGTTCAACCCAAAGAGTTCAATAAGTCACAGTTTAAGTCACCATTTTTTAAGAAAGAACTCCAAAATGTATATAATTTTTACACTAAGATAGACTTTAAAAATTATATACTAGTCTCTGATAAAAGTAACACTGTGATGCAGAAGTGTCTTTAATTATATTTCATCGCATCAGAAAACTAAATAAATATGATTGAAAAAAAGTGGTACAGTTTATAAAATTTTCTCTTATTACTTTTACAGAAGAGTTTTATCGTTACCCGGTCATCAATTACAAAGAAAGTCTTTTCTAGTTTTCTGATCTCTTTTCTGTCAGAAATTCGTTACGAGCTTAAAGAAAGTTGTTGAAATTCGAGTTAAAGCTAAAGATTACTTTCTCATAATTTCTTAGAAACTAATAATTATTTTTATTGAATATCTTTCACAATTAATAAGCAACTATTGTTATAATTAAAAAATTGTTTTTTTAATAATACTTAGAGGAATTTAGAAGAAGAAAAAGTTTTAAGTAACATAAACAGAATTAATCCCAATTTAGTTCTAAAACAATATCAAAAATTATTCGTATTCTCATTCGTAAAGTCTTTTCTTTTCATTTTCAAATTTGTCTTTCTTCTCTTTTCATTTTCTTTCTTTTTCTTTCTTTCATTTCTTTTCTTGAAAATCTTTCATTTCTTTCTTTCTTCTTTTCTTTTTCTTTTTTTCTTTCTTTTCTTTTCAAATTTGTTCCAAAATTTGATGCTGGTTTACAATTTAGATGTAAATGCGTACTCTCTATTTCATTCGATCAGTTTCAGATTAATGGAATTCGCTATGTTGGTGGATAGTTGGATTCAAAGACATTTAAACCTCGCAATTTATTAAAATCTTTAAATCATTTTTTTACTGTTTCAATATTTTTACTGAATATAGTTTAAAGAGGGGAATTTCGAGCTCCTAAAAAGTTTTATATTTGAACATTTAACGACAGTCTTTCACTAAGCAATATTCAACGTTCAATAAACGTAATCAATTCTTTTTGTAGCAATTAATTTACTTTTTAAAAGTAATCAATTTTCTGGAGACTTTATTTATTCGTTATTACCACCCTCTGGAGAGTAATTCCATGCATTAAGGAGGGGGAGAGAATAGTTAATTAGGAGTAAAAACATTGTTCATTAGAAATTCTATAAATATAAATGTAATATTAATCCTTAATTCTAATAAAATTCCAAAACTCTAATCATCTTGTTAATCAAAAATTCACTTATTTTACTAAAATAAAGATGAAATAATTAATATACGAGAGTTATTAAAGAAATTTAAACAAAGTTAAAGTTTACGTAGCTTTTCAAACTCTAGCAATTTTCATGAATCCCAGCAGAACAAGCTGAGTAACTAAACTTAAAGCTTTTTCGTGTTTTTCAAAACTAAAATTCCCGTAACGCTGAAAACACAAGCCATTATGATGGTATTTACATTTTAAAAGGATCCTAAGGTACAGAATTGTTTCGGCCCTTTCTACTCAAGTACTTTCTCAGGCTTTTGCATCGCTGTTAATCGGCTTCATCTTTACAGCAAAATCGTCTTTGGATCAATTTCAAAACTTGTTTACAAATTTTTAAAGTAGTTTTCAATTTTCCCTATATTAAAATCATTTTGACGGTTTATATATATATTTCCTTCCCCCCCTCTAATGATAAAGCTGGAGTGGATTTCAAAAATACCTTCAATCAATCCAAATCGGCTATTTTTGTTGATTTATTGGAAGTTTGAATTGGTTGGATTCTCCAAAAAAGGTACTTCAATTTTCCAAAACCCACAAAATAGCTTGACCAACAAAATATATTCAGTAAAAAACTGAGGTAATCAGCTTCTTTCTACCCCAATTTTCTAGAAGACTGAATTGTAGAAATTTGTCATGACAATTCTTGACAGATTCTAAGATTCTTCAAGATCTCCATTCTTCTTTAATTTTTCGTTTTCTCTGTAAAATCATTTCAACTATTGCTTCTAATTGAGTCTAACTTCAAGAATTATTTTGAATACGTCGTAAATAATTTGAAATCATCTATGAAATTAACAAAATACATATCAGAATAAAAAAAATTCGAATGGTCCAGAAATTTTCGAATGGGTAATCAGTTTCCTGGAATTATTATTCACAAGATTTATTCATCAAGTAGATCTCATTTCAATTAATTATGGATCCATTGACCCAATCTATTTAAAATCAATCTAATCTATTTAAAAATACTATCAATACTATCATTGAATCAATCTAATCTATTTAAAAATACTAGAATAACGATATTTGTTATAATGCCAGATTGATGATATCTGGACATTTTTATTATTGATTTCGAAACGAGGCTTATCTTAAAATCTAGAGCAACGAAATTCTAAAAAAAATCCTTTTAATTGAGAATTTTTTAAATATTGATTAGAAACGAAAAAAGTGCGAGGCCTAACCTACACGGCTCTTATGCATACATACCCCTTCCATAAAATGTGGAGATAATTTAAGGCCATTTCCCACGCTTTAATTTATTTAAAGCAGTTATGCACAAAATTGTCACAGATTAACTCTTCCTCACTGTCCCCTAAACAAGGAAAAAAAGTGTTGAGCAATAACCAAATATCCGCCATTTAATTATATATAAGCAATCTTTTACAAGTCAAAAACAATGAATTTCATTCGAAGAATTTTCAGTTAAAAATATACATAAATCATGTTTCTTTTAGGACGAAATATTTTTAATTCTATTTCATTGTGATGAGCAGGTGCAGGAAACAGAAGCCCGAAAATCGTTTGCAGAATTTATCGTTTGTTGCAGAATACAATTTTTATAGCATTCTTTTTACTCTATGTTTTAATTAAAAATAACTTGGGTGAAACAGAAATCTGAAAATCGTTTTAGATTCTGTAAACGTTTGCAAAATCTTTTGCAGAATTTAAAACAATTTTCAGGTTTCTGTTCAATTAAAAATATAGAATTTCAGAAATCAAGCTTACCCAATATTTAGGACAACTATAATTTGAAATAATCCGCATATAAATTCAGAATTAAATGCTAATTCGGAATATTTCCAAATTGATAAGTGTTTAATTAGGGAAATAAGCATCTAAAAATGGATTTAATTTTCCTTCCCATCTAAATACATTAATCTAAAAGTACTATCTTTATGATGTACATAGAAAACTTACTTTTATTCTATTCTGGTCGGTAGAGGGGAAAAAACTAGCTTGACAAATTTACGCTTTACAATAAATTGAATAATTTTATATGTTGCATCCAAAAATAACTATGGGATAAAGAATGGAGATACTAATTTCATATAAAATACTGTTTTAGATTACAATTTAAAGTTGCTCTCATTAGATTGTTCTTCGAGAAATGTTCTAAAAATATGCTAGAATGTGTTTAAGTATCTTTTGTGTTTTACACAGATTCATATTCGCAAGGTAATCTTGCACATCGCCTAATATTTAACTTCACATTTATCTATCAACCTTTTCCTGATGAATGGTAGATAACGCTCATTAGATAGTTCTCCCAGTAATGTACTTAAAATTTATTTAATTAGAATGCATTTACCTTGTGCCTCTTTTGTGTTTTCTATATACTAATTAGTATAGTATTAGCACCATAGTCATTTGACAAATGCAATTCTGCAAGTAATATACCATTGAACTTAACAATTTACCACTTAGCATTTTCTGGCTATGTGATGTGCAGTAGATTTCAAAATCAAAATGGTGCTTTTGAGTAATGTTTTACTAAAAAGGCATATATTTATTACAGCTTATTAAGAAGAATTTTCTTCTTTGCTGATCATACACATTTTGGGCCATTCTCTGATACGAGTTCTAAAGATATTCTTGCTGAGAAATCGTGAATCAAAAGACATTTACTTTCTTCCATGCAGGAAAAACGTAAAAGGGACAAGTAATTACCAACGGATGCTAAACGCTATTTCGCAGTAAATATGAAAACACGAAAGGAGGAGCCATTGTTAAAGATAATAAGCCACTGAAACAGCTAAATCGCTGACAAAGCAAATTTACCGTGAAGAACAATTATGACAGTCAAACAAACACAGAAGCTTTGTCTTAAAGAATCGATCAATTACTGCTTTTTCAAAGCTTCCAATTTATTCGCAATATTCTGCTCACTCTAAAAGCGATCATGCGTTGAAAATATTTATTCTAGTATTTCAATTAGTAAAAAAAAATTGTAATTCCAGATTATAACGATTTTTGAATAATGGTTCATGAGGAAATCTGTAACATATTTCAGTTTTAAAATGCTTAAGCTCGGATTTATGAAATACATGTCGAAATAAGTTTTAATTGTTTAAACTAAGAGCGTTTTAATGACCAATAAGAGTATATTATTATTTAGAATTAGAAAAAGAATACGGACAAGTATAGTTCTTTTTTCGGAATAGGTAAATATGTGCCTATTATGAAAGAATCAATTCAAATGCCTTTATTTTAATGTTCATCAGCTATTTTTAAAAGAATTGTTACAATTATTATTAAAATCATATCTTCCTTTTAAGATTAAATCTTTGTCTACTTATTCTTTAGGATTCTTAATATCTGATAAATGATGTGGTGATTCGAAAAAATATTTCCTTGTTTAGTGAGAACAGTATTCTAAATTTGAAGAAATAATTTTTCGTTCTGGCAGTTTTTAAGAATTCTTTTTTTTTTTTTCACTTCTTTTAGGGTCGTTTGATTCTTCAGTTAGCAGCAATGCAGATTAAGCCTCATTTTTTGAGCTTGTAACAACAAAAATTTGATACGAATCTAGCAATCCCTGGGATTTTCTTTTTTCCTCCCAATTATTATTAACTCTTTCTAGTATTTTGGGAAGTATGTTACCCTCCAAATTCGTCAATTTTTGTATGGAGTTTTGTTGGCTGGCATAATTTTAGACAAATATTTCAATAAAATAGAAACTTGGATGCTTCATTTCTTTATCTTAAACAAACTGGTGTGTCTTGATTTGTTACTTAATTATTAATTAACACAATAAATAAATTAATTAAATTTATGTAATAAGTAAATGAATAAATTTTCTTCAGCCAATATCAATCCAAATTTTTTTAATACACTGTGAATAGAAAAAAAAATGACCTTTTAAAAGAGAAATAAGTCAACCAATCCTTTGACTCAATTCCTATTTTTTGATTTTATTGCCATGCTCTGAACTACTATATCGTTCTTTTTTTTATCATGTCAGAACATAATGTTTTTGGGATGAGGTTTTTGGCGTCAAAAAAAAAATCCGTATGTGAAAAATAAAAATATTATTATCCACACGAGCATCTCAAAAAATCAGCTTTTAAGAACACGTTGCCATTGCATTTGCAAAAGCTCTGATTTTTTTTTTTTAAAAATAAGTTAATGACTACAGCAGATGAAACCTAGAAAAATAAAATTCTGAGCGCGTGATTACATGAAATGAAATAAATAGGAAATGTGATATTTTTTAAAACAATCAATGCGAGACAAAGATTTTTTTTGGATCGTTTGCAATACTATAGTGACTCATTAAATGAAACAATTAAAACGAATAATTACATAATTTAACTTGCCTGACCACTTGGTGCTTGGTTGTTGAAGAAATTATGTTCTGATGTAATTTACCCAACAGAAAACACGCTTAGTGAATCTTTTTTTTTTTTTACCTTCTAGGCATTCTTTTATTTGATTGGAAAGCCAGTGGCCTTGAATAACTTTACAGTTCATTACGACTAATTAAATAAGTGCAGGAGTTAAATGACACATTGCATAATAATTAAATTGCGTTATCAGATTATTGTCAATATAAAAAAATGTATAACTTACGAAATATAGTAAAAACAAGAATTATGTTCTTTTGTGAATACCCTATTTAAGCATAATTTTAAAAGTGGAAAAAAGGCACGAACGAATGAATTGATAAAACAACAGACTTGATCTGAATTTAGTAATAATAATAGAAAAAATATTACAAACCACGTATAAAACGAATTTTGACATTTTTATTAAAATTTTTAAAAAATCATTGGGCATTTAAATTAGTCTTAAAGTGATGATTGTTTGCTTTTTTAAGATGATGCATAAACTATTTTAATAAAATAAAATTGTAAACTATTTTAACTAGCTAAAAATCTTTAGCATTTTTTCATATCTAATAAAATATTTTAAGAATGATCAATTTTAATAGTTTTAAATAGCATAATTGACCTAGAAATAGACTTCAAAGATACAATTCAGAATATGACGTCTCTATTCTTAACAGATGAGGAAGAATTCTAGAGGCATACATAAACATCTTCATGCATTTTTTTGTTCTTTTTTATAGATATAAAGATATAATTGCCAAATACCTGATTACTAAAAGAAAATATAATGAAATTAATGGATAATATACTAATTAGAAATCAGATAAAATCGCATGGAAAATAATTAATTATAATTCTTAATTAATATGTATGAATTTATTATTAATGTATCAGTAAATAGTTCGGCTATTACCATTTAAAAATTAATAAAAGATTATTTAAAACAACAATATTAGCATTATTAACATCTAATTAATCTATTTTAATTTAAATATTACAGGAGCAAAAGTTGAAAGATAAGATTTTATCTAAATTAAATGATACTGCTATAAGTTTTTGTAACTGTATGCACAAACAGCAATCAACTATTTGGAAATGCAGTATGATGAAGATTTTGTAAATCTTACTACTATTCTGTATTCTATAATCACATTATTAAATTTGAATTTATCTTTTTTAAAGTATTTGCTATGAAAATATATTAAAAACGAATTTTTGTCCCCACGTTTTCTTATTATTTTTATCACGTTTTACTAAGCATGAAAATAACGTTTCAATAATCTATTTGTTCATTAATTTTTATTTAAAAAACTATAAAAAATAATCACAGAGAATTTAATTCCTGTTTGAAAAAGAAATTAGAAAATATGAGTCGAGCAGTTAAAGTTACTTAAAAGAAATAATAAAATTTATACAACTAAATGTACTTTTTAAAAGTGAATACATAGTTGAAAGATAAAAGTGTATGTTCTAAGTTTCAATGTATAAATAAAATGAAACTGAACGAGAGCTACAATATTATCATTCCGCTATCAAACTCCGAAATGCATAAATTATAAATAATTATAATTTTTTATTATTATTAGATTTATATAATATTATTTTATTTATTATTACTATTATTATATAATATTATTATATTTTAATAATTATAAATAAAAATAGATGTTATTTTAAAAGTTAAATAATCCTTAACTTTTAAAATAACATTTATGTATAAGTCAATGTAAATAAATCTAATAATTTCGTGGTTTTACAAAAGTCTCATAAACGACAAAAACCGATTATGAAATTCAAGAACTTATTTTATTTATTTTTATTGAATAACCGATTTTTGATTTGCTAAGCTCTATTGAGCTTTCAATACCTGGTGTTAAATTAAAAATGCGAAATGTTTTTTTAAAAAAATTAGAACGAATAATGAATGCTGTAATTTTCGAAACATACCAATAATCATTTACAATCTTGAACTACTGAAAAGTAAAACTTAGGGTTATATTATAGAATCATAAAAATGTTAGATTTTTATTAATTGGCAAAAAATAAGCATCTAAAATAACTAGCAACCACAGCAAGTTTTTGAAAGAACTTTTTAGTCCAAACGATAAAAAAACCCAAGTCTGAATTTTCGCTGGAAACTTCAATTAAAGAGTTGGAAGTATTTTTTTACAAGTATTTCTACAGGTAAAAATATAACTTTTTGCAAGTAATATATATATTAAAAAAAGGTTTAAGGTAATTCCTATTTAGGTCAGCATTTTTTTAAAAATTTTAGTTACTTTTTATTAAATAATTACAATTAATATAAATAATTCATCAAATAATTATACCTGACCAAAACAAAATCAAGTTAGTATCCGTTAAAATTAATCAAAACTAATTCAGAATACACTTCATTGGCGTTAAATTTTCAACGCAATTATCGGAATTTTCTTGGGGGACTTGGGATAGCGTAATACAGATTAGAAATTTATAGTTTTCTTCTTTCAGTATTATTTTAATTCGAAAATATTTCGAAATGAATTCGAAAAATACGATTAATTAACAATGTTTAATTTTAAATGCATCAAACATTAAGAAAATAAACAGAATCGTTTGAAATAATCGGCCGAAAACATCCTAAGCCTAACTTCATTAACGCGGGGGAAAAAAACTGAATTTATTACTTAATTAATTACTTTATAAAAAAATTAAAGAATTAATATTTGAAAAAATACATTAACATCAAATGTCAGTATATATGCGTTTGACAAAAATTTATTCTGTTCAATTTCAACAGAATAACGTAGCTCAGAGCAATTCCATGCAGCATTATGATTTAAACGCAATGGGCTGTGACATTGAAAGTAGCCATTAAATAAATTAATTCGAATTCTTGAAGAATGTAGAATGTGGAATGCAAGTTAGAATAACATTGCCTACAATAATAAAAAAGAAAATGGCCCAATCTTTTTTAACGCAATTTTCAGCAATAATATTTATTTTTACTTTCTAAATAATCACTTATTATTCAAATTGCTACATGGTTCAAATTGTGGTTAATATATATGACCAGACATACAGTCTTTATCAAATTTATGTTCTTACTGAAAAAAGAAAGAAAGAATAAGCAGATTGATTTTTTTTTTTGCCATTTTCTCATAATGCTGGGAGATTTGTGTTCTGATGAATTATGAGCTTCTATAATCATTTATTTCCAACATTTACTACTACTACATTCTATGCACTGAAGTACAAGATATAAATAAAAATATTGCAATTTTTTTACCAGTAATTTCTAATACTTATAGTTATTGTAAATATGTTTTACATATTTTTGCTTAATTCATGCAAAATACAATATCAAACTAAATTTAATATATATTCCGTCAAACTTCCTATAATTGTCGATAAATATTAGATTTTGAATTGTATTCAGAGGAAGGAATTTCGTCAATCTGTGCATCACTACGCGTAAGAACAAGATACATAAAAGGTGCAACAACGGAAGAATTTAATATAGTAATCAACTTTATGCTCATAATTGCAGATCTTTACATAATTTAAACCAATTTGTCGTCTGATTGACTTCTATTTGTTAGAATACAAATTAATACTATAACTCAAAAATTCTAAATATATGAAACAGACAAAATTTAGTATATAGTTTTGACATTAAAATTACAGATATGTTTCAACTTTTGACCCAATCTACTTAAGGAATCTAAATAATTATATTCTAAAATGTATTCTGTGCATTATATTGCAAAGCAAAGCCTAAGTTATTTTGTAAAAGGATTAGAAAAAATCTGAGACCAAAACTTATGCTAATAGTGAACACTTTAGCACCGTTCTTTAATGGCATTTATAACAGTTGGTTTAACACTGTTCGAAACTAACGGATATTTCAGGCGTGTGAGCCAACACATTTGCTACTAATAAAATGAGTAAGATAATACCATCTTTCTGAACTTCTAAAAGGAATTGGCTCTCATAAGCATTAAAAGATTATGGAAAATGTGAGATTCTTTATTTTTTCAGCTCGTTGAGAAATATTATTTCTGGTTGAAAAAAAAAATATTCACTGAGTCAATTTAAATTTTTAAAGATGCCTATTAAGAGTATCACAAGAATGGACATCACAATCTTCTCAAAAATTATCATCGTTCACTCTTTCTTGCTTTAATCATTACTCTCTCAAGAATAATTAGTTCCAATCTAAATACACAATTTTCCCATGAACTTTTATATTTTTATCTATTTCTTATTTTATTCGTAATTTTTGATTTATTTTCTCGATTTCTCTTTTGCTTGATAATGTCAATTATTTTGATAAAATGATTACAAGGATTAACTAGCTTTACACAATTGATTTTTTTAAAGCTAAATGAAATAAATTGAAAAAATCTAACACAATTCTCACGATTAATTCTTTTTCGTTTAAATATGTCATTTTAAAAAAAAAAAGAATAAGAACGTAATTAAAATTAGGTCAATATGTTCGTATTTTTAGAGATTTAAATCTAAGCCAAAGCAGCTTGTGAATTCAGTTGTAATAATTTTAATTTGTAGATAATTTAATAATAAAAAGACGAGTAGGATAAAATTTTTAAAATGTAATAAAGCATTTCAGTTTCATTCTAATAGAACATTGAGTAATTCATTAATAACATTATTTTTACAACTCAGAGATTTTTTATTATTAAATAAAAATAATTAATTTTTGTTTTTAATTAAAATTTTATCTTCCTATCCAATTTAAACATTCTACTATACATATTTAAAAAAAACTAAGCAATTTAACTTTTGTATGAAATTGAGGCATTCTTACTAATGGTCTTTCTAAATTAAAAAAAAAGAAGAAATTGAACCAAGATTAGATTTTACTTTATCTGTGATTTTCGAGCCTGATAATTAATATCTGAGCAAATCAGCTTTGTAAAAAAAATTCGAATAATGATAATATTATCGAACTATGAAAATATCGATTACAGACAACTTAAACAATTCCACATAATGTTTGTTTATTAACTTTTGTAGTTTGTATAGATTTTTGACAGCAAAATTACAAATTATTTGCAAACTTTTGGCACAATCAATCAAAATAAAAAAGAATGTAATTCATATTTCTATTTTTTTCGCAATAATATTAAATTTAATCAAAGGAAGCCATATATGTAAATACGTAAGACATTGAAAGAACACTCTGATTATTTTCAAATCAATTTCTTTTTCAGAATTTTAATTGTGATGGTTTTATCAAGAATTCTTATTATATTTTCTCAGTTTGCAATAATGAAAGCAATTTACAAACAACAATAAAGAATATATTATTAAATGTTTATGTTTAAGTACGATGCATAACATAAACATGGCATTCG
The DNA here is from genome assembly GCA_026289955.1 of Argiope argentata. Lineage (NCBI taxonomy): Eukaryota > Metazoa > Arthropoda > Arachnida > Araneae > Araneidae > Argiope > Argiope argentata. The sequence goes on along the minus strand of JAOUZG010040215.1, from coordinate 9,363,748 downwards.
ATTTATAATTTATCCGCGAGGGAAACAGATTGATAAAATTATTTTCTTAATAATTTGGAATATTTTCTTGTTTTAAATTAATACAAATTTTATTCGATGATTCAATTTTTACATCCTACTACACAATTCTTTTAAATTCTTACAACTTAATTTTTACATAAGTTTAATTTGTTGTATTCCTACAAATCTTCTTTCAGGTTTAAATAATGAAAATACACAAAATATCAGATTTTTTTTCTGTATCTCTGATTTTTGAGCCTGATCCTTAATACTGGATCAAATCAGTTTTCTTAAAAAATACTGGGAAAGTAAAATGATTAATGAAAGATTAGATATCATTTCCTTATTTTCAACAGGATTAATAAACAAAAAAAAGGAGCAAATAAAAAAAATATGACCTGAAATAAAAACGCATTAAAATACCACAAATAACATCTGCCTGAGAGATTCAGACACATCTGCTTTCATTTTCAATACATTAAATTTCTTATTTTTAATTGCTTCGATGACTTTGAAAGGGAAAAGATTAGCTTTATGATTTACAGCATTAGGATGCTTTATAAAGCTTTTTATGAGATGATTGACCCTAAGCAACAAATACAACTCGGTTCAATTTATTCTTCTGATATATTAAAATAAATTATTTATATAGAGACTATTATAGAAACGTATATTATTTGTATAGTACTCATTATAGAAAATTATAACCGAAATAATTTTTTCAATTGGAAACAATAAAAAAACATTTTTATTTTGAAGAGAGAAACAACATTGTAAAATAAATGATAAAATAATTAATTTTAATGATGCTATTATGTACTTGAGTTTTGTTAAAGATAAAAGGAATTTTTATAAAATGATTCTTAGATGATTTTTGTAAAAGCAAGATCACCAATACACTATTAGATTATTTAATTTCTTCTTTACATTTTTTAAATATTTTTTCAGATTTAAAGTTTTATATTTTAATTTCAGTTTTTAATTCGAAAAAAGAATTTTAAAGATAAAGACTAAATCAAAATTGAATGACTACAGAAATAAAGAAAGTAGATTATAAAGAGTAAATAAAAATAAATTTAAACTTCAAAGAAAAAATATACTGATTTCTTGTTTATACCGAAACTTGAAATTGAAAAATTTATAAACTGATCTTTTTATAAGCTTTTCTGTTAAATAAAAAAAATGTCTTTTAAAACCTATATTTAAAATCAGTTTTTAAAAATCGTTTCTAATAGGGATAAACATTATAAAGAAAGAATTATTATTATTATTATTTAAATATTGGTATTATGTTTTAAGCGTTGGGTAAATGAGAACTGTAGAAACTAAGATAGAAAAGAGAATAATGATTTGTAAAAATATATAGATATTTTAAAGCAATTCTTATGTGTTGTTTTTAAATGAATTTGAAATCATAAATTTATTATTATTATTGCTTCTGCTTTAAAATTCTATTTAATATTATACTATGCTTGCATAGATTACAGACATATTCAAGTATTTCCACTGAAGTTTTGTTTCATAATTTTTCCAGTTTTTCTATAATCTTGACAATAAAATTATAGATTATAATCAAATTTTAGACACAATCAATCAATAGATAGATTTTAATACATGCCTCTGTTCTTATCAAAATAATATGAAAATTAATAAAATGAAACAGTATTTAAAAGCATGCAAGAAATCGAAAGTTCATTTTGATTATTTTTGCATAAATTTCAATTTTAAAATTTTATATGCAATGATTTCATAAGAATTTTTTTCACAGATTTGTTAATATAGTCGTTCATCTCAAACACTGAGTATGATTTAAATGCAATGATTAAGAATGTATTGCTAGTCAATTATGTCTAGATACGGTAAATAATATAAACATGGCATTCGATTTATAAATTATCCTCGCCGAATAACATAAATATTGAAAACATTTTTGGTGAAAAAAAAGTTTTCTTCTAAGTCTGTTGTTTCTTATGGCACTTAACACAGACTGAGATAGTCAGCGATTTAAGCCTAATCGGCGTCTCTTGTTTTGTAGTAGAGCCAACGAGGGCCAAGAGTACGCCTTTTGCTATTCACTCATCACATTCGCTTGCACAGCCTCTCTTTACAGGGGGAGGGACACATCCTTACAGATAGAAAACAGAAGAACAACCATGCTCGAACCAGGACTCGAAACCGGGAAGAAGGGATATTCGAACCCGGATATCACGAAGAAGACGCTCTACCCTTATGCCAGGATACCTGCTACTTTTCAATGTCTTCTTCTTTTAAAACAAAAGATCTAGAACAATGAACTATTTTTTCTAATATTACTGCATTAAAATATTTATAGAATTGAGATTGATTGGATGAAAAACTTATTAAGCATATGAGAAAATTAATTAAATTACAAATTAATTTTATTGATTAATAATTTATTTTAATTTATTAATAATTAGTTAAGGAATAAAAGTATTTATTAATTTGGGATAAAGAATTGAAAAATCTGCACCTTTTTTTGATATATATATATATAAAAAGATTTTGAGGCAGTCATTATTTTAGTGTTAAATGCAAATAAATATACCAATATTATAATAAAGAGAATTAAATTGATTTTTAAACTACATTATTCTATTGAAGTATTTATTAATAATTGTTTTAGTATCTGAAGGTACTAAAGAGTAAAAACTGTAAAAAAAAGGGGTTTAAAATAGGTTATCACTGACCTTTAAAAATGAACGAATTTGAAAGTAAATACAGTTCCCACGGCCACAGAAAGTAAAAACGAAAATTGACTCAAATCTAAAAGCTTCCTTTAACCTTGCGGGAAAATTGCAAGGAAAATTTTGCCGAAACGCTCGTTCTCAAACTAAAACGTCTGGGAATTAAATGACCTACTAAATTAATGTTTGAAAGAATCCGTAACGTTTTGGAATATCTCATTCACTTTTAAAGTAGAATCGAATATTTCTCCATATAATTTAAAAACGAAGTTATCAAATCAGAAATTTTTTCAATATTTAGATATTTAATACATGAGGCGTGTGTAGTGAGATTTTCATAAGGTAATTTTTAATCAGGATTTTTGAAGAACAAAAATATTTCGCTTGACATAAGGGATGTTTAAAGAAGTAGCTACTAAACATTTTCTAAAATTGAATTTAATGAGGACCGTGATAGCGAAATAGTAAGGTGGTGACCAAGTGATCGAATAATTACAGCGCTAGACCCTATTTTGTTCAAACATCTACTGAGCATACATTCCTGACTATCTTCTTGTTAATGTGGCAGGAGTCCTTGGAGAGGGAAGCGTCAGTTCAGATTTTACTACAGGACTTTTTCGTTCTCTTCACTGTAACCGCATTTGTGTTCAGTTTCGTTGTAAGTCATAGACAGACTCTCCGACCCGACACGAAGGCACAAGAATTAATAATAAAACTAAATGACCAGATCACCGCAACAGCAACATTGGCGGGAACTGTGGTTTATTCCCACTGGCCATCACCGGCCACTGTACAAACCTTCTCTCAGGAAGCACGTCTAATCATCAGTGGAAAGAGTCCAACCCCCATCTATTAGTGTACCAACTAAGGGTGGCGAGATCCAACCATCATTGGAGTCCTTGGAGAGGGAAGCGTCAGTTCAGATTTTACTACAGGACATTTTCATTCACTTCACTGTAACCGTTTTGTGTTCAGTTTCGTAAAAAATCATAGACAGACTCTCCAACACGACACGAAGACAGAGGGATTAATCATAAAATAAATGACCGGACTGCCGCAACAACAACACTAGCGAAAACCGTGGTTTAGTCCTAATGGTCGTCACCGACCACGGTACAACACTCCCCGTAGGAAGTGCGTCTAATCATCAGTGGGAAGAGTCCAACACCCACATATTAGTGTATTAACTAAATATGGTGAGATCCAACCACCATGCCGGAAGCATCTTGCCCTGAATTACGAGGGGCCCCTGGGGGAATCAGTTTCGTAGTAAAGTTAAAGTTACAGAATACGAATTTTAGTGATCTATCTTTTAACCAACTAGATTCTAAATTTGTAAAAGACTTGCAATTTTAACATCAATATGAATACAAAATTTTATTTATCCAATTCATTGAGTTTTTCAATAATCATATTTACATATAATCGAAAGAGCAGACAAGTTTAGTGCAAATTTGAAAATCATCTCTAATTTTAGTGATAAATCTAAATACATCCCTCTTCAAGAATACTGATATATTTAGCTATTATACAATAAAAACTATTCTATTTAAATTCAGAAGTATAAATGGAATTTTTCTACTTCACTGAATTGTTTCCATCATGAAATGAAAATAATATAATCAAATTTAAAAGATTGCAGCGTGTTATTATTTCAAAAATTAATTTTGATGAGACTAAAGAGTATGCAAGCACAATTTTTACTATCCAGATCGTTGAATTTTTGAGTTATTATATTCACAGACAGATCGAAATAAAAATTTAAATAATAATTATAATTTTTTTTTATTCTGACTCAGTGAAAAATAAAGTGAAATACAAAAATTCCTGAAAACCCTAAGGTCGAATTTTTGTCTGTAGTGATATTTTACGACTTCTTATTAGAGAAACTTAAAAGTAAAGGAGAGTTGATTGAATTAATTCATAAGAAAGATGTTGTAATTTTATAAATAATAAAATAAAAATTAAAGAAAAATTAGGTTAAATATTCATGATTGAGAAACAGAGGTACAATTTCTCTCCCATTAAAATAAAGAAAGTTATTAAGCACTATAGAATAAAAATAATAATTACGTAATCATATTATTGTATTGAATTTTTTTAAAAATAAAATGTATTATATAAGCTTTTATTCTAAAAGCTTTGTGAAAGATAAAATTATATTTAAAATTTTCAACATTCTATATAACAAATTTTAAAATCACAAATGTAGTCAAAAACATTTCTCTCATCAAAAACAATGAAAAGTAAAGTTTCGAACAATCAGATAAAAAATGTCTATTATATTTAGAAATTCTTTAATACATTCTTAATTTTTAACCAAGTATTGTTAATTAGAAGTGTAATAGTTATTTACAAAGGCTTTGGATCGATGATTTAAAAATAATTATTATTAAAAAACAAAACGATTTTAAAGCTAAATTATAATTTTGAGTGGGAAGAGTAAATTTTTTGTATTGAATTTTTCTCGGATATATGAAGAAAATATTAAAATTAGTAAAATAATAATAATAATAATCTAAATAATCTAACTTTGAGGAGTCTCAATGATTTAGATTTTTCTGAATTCAAAAAAAAAATGAAATTAAGTTTGTCTTTTTTTAATGGGTTTATAACTAAAACGGTAAATATGTAAAGAATTTTTGATGAAATCGATGTGGGAACTCTGTTTGCACATCCGTCCATATCTATGCGAACATGATAATATATTAACGAAAATGATTAAACAAATATTTGTAGTTTATCATTAAAATCGCAAATCTGTATTAAATTTTGCAATATTTTCAGAAAAAAATATTTTTAAATTTAAATCTCGTTGTTGTTGTTGTTACTTATGTCACTTGCCTATGGATCAAATCTCAAAAATCGTAATTATTTCTTAGATATTAGACCCTCATTAAAATATTATTCGTAGAATATCTTTTTTAAAAAATCGTTTTTACAACCCTATGAATTTCAAAAAAATAATTTTCCAATGATACCAATTTTATTTACATACAACATTTACTTTAATTTTAAGAGATTTTTCAAACTTAGTTTCAACACAATTTTTAGCTAGTCTTTTACTGGAATTAAATTTTATTTGCATAAAACGCTTTCTTTAAGAAATTTTTCAAAATTAGTTTTTAACTAATTCTTTACACACTTTTTAACTAATTTTTTATTAAAAGTAAATTCGAATCAGTTTTCCTGTTTCATCAAGTTTTTCGTTCGTACACTTTTACCAATGTTTAAGCTATTATGAATAAAAGAATTGCTTTCTAGAAACATTTATTTCAAACTTGAGAATTCGATTTCATTTCTAGCAACATAAGGCTTTTAGACTGAAATTCTTTCTGTAAATTTCAGTGTAAAAGTTTTTATAAATGATGCAGTTGATAAAATCGAGATAAATGAATCCAATCATGTTTCTATTTTTCTGACTAAAAATTCGAAGTTCCGCTTTTTCTTTATTATTTTATATTTTGAATACATTAAATTTTTGGAGGAAACTAATTTTAAAAATAACCATAACTATGCATAGGCTTCAATAAGTTACTGCACCAATTGTATGTTGTTCCAGATGGCTTAGATCGGTTACAAAATTGTCCTCTAATAAAATGAAATTAAGCATTTCCGGAAGTGCTTCTTTTATCGGTAAGATCTTAGCCTGCATATCTGATAGTTTCACACGAAACATTACATGTGATATCCAAACTTTATTAAACCAATTTTTTTCAGCAAAATATGCTAAACAAACTTCCATTGGAATGAAAAACTACAAAAAATGAAACGAAAAAAATAATCAATAATTCTTTGATTATTTTTTTGCAGTTTTGGGAAATATTCTGAATCCGTTAGGAAATGCAAAACACCTGCCAAAGTTTGAAATGTTGAATATTTTGAAAGTTATTGTTTACGTTTGTAGTTTTTGTCTCGGAAAAAGAAAGACAGTGAAAAAAAAAGGGAGAAAAATGATAAACTATGCTTTCTTGGGTGAAAGTACTCAGTTTCAATATATCAAAAATCAATGACACGCATCGGATTGCCTGCAATCCATTATCGTTGATAAATTCTAGAATGACGAGGTTTAATGACAAATTTGGATTAAAAATGTAAATGTATCACCTTGTGATTGCTCCAAATAATACAATAATATATATAAAAGAAAAAAAGATTAGGATAGAAATTTCTTACAGTATTTGAATTTCTTTCTAACTTTGAAGAGAAGAATATTATTTACACGAATATTGAAATAACAAAAACTAAAAAAATGATTAATACTTTCTTAACAAATATTTAGAATAAGAAAAATTCTTCTTATTTTTTTATAATTTCTAAAAATAAAATTAATACCATTAGATTTTTTTATGATCAATTGGTTCTTCTATTTTTGATTATAGGATATTCCGTTTTAAATGTGTAAGATGCTTTTTTTTCCTATTATTCGTGTTCTGTTTATTTATTTATTTTTACCAGTTTTGAAATGACGAATAAAACAGCTTTTTTTTTGAAGCGAAAAAAAAAAGTCCGAGTAAGAAAAAGCATAAAAGAAAAAAAAAATAAAGATCCATTCTTTATACTTTCATTTGTTCAAAATATTTCAATATATTAACATCTGAATAGTAATGTTATATTCTTTATTAATAAGAAATTTATAAAACTATAAATTTAAGATATCTCCATCATTTTTCAATTCCTATAGTTAGTTCACACTCTCCCTATATTTATCTTGTTCAAATTTTCAAACATTAATAAAATACTTTTTATTCATCCACTCAAGTTCAAATGCATTTTTTAAAACTTCTAGTGAATGACATTTGATGTTAATACAGTTTTTTCAAATATTAATTCCTTAATTAAATTAAATCAATTTTTAATACTATAAATAGTTTTAGCAATTTGTAATGAAATTTGAAATCAACAGGCACTAGCTCAATCGGTAAAATGTAAAGATTTCAATATTTTTCACTGGAAGGGGGAAAATGCTAGTTCAATTCTCGCGAAAATCAACAATTTTTTTGATAAATTATTTATATTAATTGTAATTGTTTAAAAAAAATAAAAATTTTCTTTGTTGACCCTAAGTAGTAATCGACTTATTATCTTTAATCGCGCTAGAATGGTAAAATCTTTAATTCTGAAGTCACAATAAGTTTTCGCTTGTATATCAAAATGTGTTTTAAAATATTTGTATCCAAATTCCAGATAATATGAATTTCTAATTTAAAAACTGTATTCATTTCATTAAAACATTCTATTTTTTATATTTTATTTCAAGACAATTAAATTCTTGACCTAATAAAGAATACGCAGCATTAAATTCCATTTAGTGATTATAAATATCTATTTTTATATTATTAATATAATTCCTTTCTTCTATTATTAGTTTGTGGTTAATTAAATCTCTGTAGTTTTCACATACAAATTAATATTATTTGTTATTAAAAATTATATTCAAACCAATCTATGAATCTTTAATGTGAAACTTACACTGCTTTTTTTATTTCAAATTGCATAAAAAAAGATTAACTTTAATAATGTATATTCAGATTTTTTAAATTAATATCATGTTTATCACGTACTTAATGCTTTTTTAATTCAATAAGAAAACTGTGAGAGTATGCTATTTTTATTCAATAATAAATATTTATTTATTTATTCTAAATTTTTATACAACGAAATGCAGGAATTCTGAACATGCTCAGTGTTATATTGTTGTCCTTAGCGTGCGCATGAGTTAAATAAACAATAGCTTTAAAAACTTTAATGGATTTTTCTGCTCATTACGATAAGTAAACAAAGTTACTAATTAAGATTTTAAAGCGTATATGCTTCATACAAACACATTTTTTTCATAAATTGTATGTTTATTTGATTATCCATAGAATTTACAGCACGGAAGAGATATAAAATGAATAATACTAATTTAGTTCTGCTGTTATGGCAATTGATTTAAGTTTTTCTGAGAAAACATTCAAATAAGAATGAATAAACTAATATAAATAATATATATACAATATAAACAATTCAATCTGTTCAAAAATTTTCAAGATGGTTTAAAAGTAATTTTTTGGTCTAGTTTTTCAAATGACATTAAAAAAAACTTTTTATCTTGCCATTCCATAATATTTTTATAGAATACAAATCAAATTTATACATACAAGCAATTAAGTGTTTTTCGAAATCCTTTAAACATAAATTAGATAGATTTAGTCCTAGTAAAGTCAATTGATAGTAATATGAATGACAGTTTTTTGAATTTATACAATTCCCAGCCTTATTTATTAGATTTTGCCACTTGCATTTGCTGAAGTTGAATATCTGAAAACGATCATTAGAATTTTATATAAAAACATAATTTGCGAATAAATAAGTTAATGACAGACGATAAAATTCGTAATTCGAAAAACTTACCGATTATCGCAGCGACGATTGGTAAAGCGATACCAATGGCAATGATGAATTTCATCTTCCGGTTGGACTTCCCCGGTGATACATCCGAATCTACAGAATGGCGAGAAGAATGGCTCTTGTGTCTGCTCCTGTCAGACATATAGGTGCGAGATGTTATTGATGATAGTGATGAAGAAGGGGTCCTAGTGGTTCTCATGATGGGTTATCAGTTATTTAAAAAAGCTTGAAAATAAATCTTGATGAAATATATTCCACAATACTTGATTTCTCTTGAAAGTCTAATTTTCTGCTGGAAGTCAAATTTGGAAAAAAAAATTCTAACTTTTGAATAAAATTAAGCTTTTTTCAAATTATATTAATTATAAATAAAATATTTGTCAGCTTGTAGATCCAAAATGTAGCCTTGATGAAGATATTGTTTTACGAAGACGAAATATCATATGTAAGAAAACTGAATTCTAAAACTTTTTAAAATATGAAGTTATTCGAGTTCGAATTCACTATCCTACACTATTGGTAGCTGCTGAGACTATAAGCGTATACATCAGACTGACCGTCGTATAAAGGATACTCTTTCTAGAAAAAATGCAAGCCGTGCGCACAATTTTTTTTCATTCATAACAATGGACTAAAAATTAAAATACCGGCATTTAATATTTTTTGTTTCACTAGACAAAGCGCGTGGCTCTTGTTCTCATCGCTTTATAGCTATTGTGCCGGTTTCGATTTCATTGAGAATTATACATTCCTTTCCCCGTTATTACGAAGGGTGGCCTGTGACGTCATGTGTAACGGACTGCGTAATGAGCCAATGAACAATCCGATGTGAAAGTGAAGTAGGGTTGCCAGAATTTGGCTTGATATCGCTCCACAGTAGAATGTATGTTACTATGTCAGGAATAGGGCTTGGTAAAGGTTGATCCCACCTAATAAAGGGAGAGGATTTTGTAAGTTTTTTTTGGTAAAAACTCACTAAAAGAATAATAGAAGGGGGAAAAATTCGAATTTCTTTTAATGATTATGTATAACATTCATTTCCGTTCTCTCTAAGTTTCTTCACGATTCTGGAAATTCTATTGTCTGTGACTTTTTATGACATTGACTAATCAAAAATATTTAAAATAAATGAAAAAATATGTATGTCTTGTAAGTATTTTTTCTAGTCAGATAATAAAGTTATGAAATATATATAAGAAGATATGAAGTAATTTCTGCGCTCTTTCTCAAGATGGGAAATGTAGAAGTCTAATGTTGGATTGCAACAGGTTAATTCAATCTTGAATGAAAAATGTAATGAAAATAGTACGAATACTGAGTTTTGGAAAAAAGCACACATTATTTTAAAAATGAAGTATTTTTGAAATTTTTTTTATTGATTTTAGCTTTGAATTTAATTTAAAATATTCCATTTACGTTTGTAAATATTAAGAATTTTGATATCATTAGTTTTACTAAATAAAAAGATGATCCGTTGATTATTTAACTCCTTTATCAATAAAATATTGCTTTAAAAAGTTAGATGAATATAGAAAAAAATGAGGTTAAAAACAATATGTTGATGTTAAATATTATAAATTCATATATTTTAAAGAGAACTTTTATTGTATAAATAATACCCTTTCTATCCCATAATAACATTACTAGTGGTAATTTAAATTGTATCGTAATAGATCCGTAGGATTATTATTGAACATTTGAGGGTCCGTAGGACTCCAACGTAGTTCCGGTTAATACCATGGCGGTGTTCAGTCAATCAGATTTTTACTTATATCTTCGAGTGGGGTGGTTGTAGTAATTTGTGCTTACCTAATTTGTGCCTTTTTTGTTATAATTACATTATTTTATAAAACTGAAGATTATTAAATTACTTCTTAACTAATATTTGAATAAATTCATTTCAAGTATGTTTTTAAATTAAAAACAAAACAGAAATATTAGCAATATTATTTTTGAGGAGCAAATATTATTATTAAAAATTTTTTTACTACAAAAATATTTTTTTATTTTGTGATAACAATTAAACTATTCATAAGTTTAAATTTGACAGTGAGCATTATTACTTCCTGTTCTAAAATGGTACTGTTTTCGGAAGCTTTCAAGATATTATAAAATAGAGCGAACATTTTTGATTTATAAATTTTATGATAAACGCATTTTCTTGTTTTGTGCCTTAAAAGTTTAAGAAAAAGATTAAAATGAATTCTGCTTTGCATACTTCAATGTATCATGTCAAAACATCATTTCTTGAACGGCCAAGCACCACGTGCTCGTGCAATTTAAACTATAATTTTATTCCTTTTAATCGTTTCATGGATCGAGTCACTTTGGTATTGCAAGCTATCCAAAAAACTTTGTCTCGCATTGGTTGTTTAAAAAAATATCACGTTTCCTATTTATTTCATTTCATATTCTGCTCAAAATGACATTTTCTAGATTTTATTTGCTGTGGTTATTAATTAATTTTTTTAAAATCAGAGCTTTTGTAAATGCAATGGCAACTCGTAATTAAAAGCTGATTTTTTTAAATGCCCTTGCAGATAATAAAAATTTCAATTTTTCGCTTACGAATTTTTGTTGATGCCAGAAAACCACATTCCTAAAACAATACCATGTTCTGACATGATAATGAGGGAGAAATATGGCATCTTTTGTTAGTCAAAGTATCCTTGGGTTAACTATATTGTATCAAAGATGGAAGTGTGACATAATTTCAATCGACGGGGGTAGGTTAATATTTTGTCAAGTTTGCATTGGAAGCTGGTCATATAGTGTGGAAAAACTATGTTACCGTAGTATCAAAAGAGCTAGATAAGAACAACTACACTCCATGGAGATAAAAGGAACAAGCAAGAAATTTCAGGTTACAGTTAATTTAACTATAATATAGAAAAGAAATATTTTGTTCATAAGTTTCAAATTAAGAAAAGATTCTCGTATAAATTCTTTTTTTAAAGGTTGTAACAACAGCTGCATTTCTGTTGGTCATTTTCATTTTCCCCATTTTTTTAGAAAATTTTAAAGCTAAATTAATGTGGTAGAGGGTAACATTTATTCCAAATTAACAATTTTACTTACGATTAGTTTCCTACATGCAAGATTCATATCGTAACATAATATTTGGTTCCGATCAGCCGAACATCTGAATCGTTTGGTTCAGATGTTCGGATAAATATCATAACATTCTCTAGTTTGGGAAAAATTTCTACAATTCCAATATAAATTTAATATGTTACTGCATTAGTTTTTAAAAGTCAGTTTATTAAACAAAATATTTTGAATTAAAAAATTTGAAATAAATAAATAAAAATTCTTTATTGTTTAAGAAGAATGAGATGGAAAATTATATTTGTATTAATGAATCTCAAAAATAAAAAAAAATCGATTTTTTAATAACTATATGATTATTTTTAAATCTTTCGCAAACGGAAATTCCAATTTTACTTAAACAGTTTGAAAAATGAACAAATGTCGAATTTTCTGTTCTTATTAATTAGAAATTTGTAGAACAGGAACAACTTTTTAATTCACGGTGCTTTTTCAGGAAGAAACAGTTTTCCGATTCCTAATTTTTATTGATTAATTTTAACGTGATTCCAAATTCTGAAAATACACAACGTAAGAAAATTAATCATTTTGAAAGATTTGGAATAATCGTTTGCGAGTTGAATGAACTGTTTTATGTTACCGTGACTTACTTAAATATTTTTGCTGTCAAATGTGGAAAAGTTAGAAAGGAATTACATCTGAAATTATTTTCGTGCGAATATTGTTCAGCTTACCACTTGATGTGAAAACTTTGATTCTAGAAAATATTTCATAAATTAAAGTTTGCGTTAATTATCCATTTAAAGTAGGAATGTATTTTCAGAGAGAGAAATGTTGGAAAAACTGAATTCATTTGCTTTTTGTTTCATATTAAAAATTGTACAATACCTTTAAAAAATGTGTGATTACATTCATAATTTCGTGAAAGATCTACAAATTACAAAAAAATAGATAAAAATGGCTTTGGCAAAAATGTCTAAATGGGAAACTTCTCTTATATTATTATGTTAGAGATGAATTTTTTGGAAAAAGTTTGGAAATGGTTATACTTCTTAATATTTGCACAAAAATGGAGAAAAAATTAATGAAATCAAAATATGAAATGTAATATTTAAAAAAAAAATAGATTTTTTGGCTAAAAAGAGATACAAACCAAGTTTAATAAAATAATTTTCTTAAAATTTAGTAGGTAGATTTAGATACATATTATCTGATTCCTCAATTGAATGAATAAGTTGTATTTCTATCCATTTTTGGATATTGAGCTTCGATTGATAAATAACAAGAAACGTTTAATTTTTTTCCATTGTGGAGCACTAAAAAAGCATAAAATACTCCTAAAAGAAATGGTTATTTATTCTCTTGTTCAAGAACTGAAGAAAACAATGAGAAATTAGCATACCGAATTTGAATAAAAAAATACGGATTTGATTTTAATTTATGAAGTTTTCGTAAGAAACTTTTTATCAAAAATTGGAATTTGAGAAAACAGCACCTAAAGATTTAAAATACCATAAATATATCAGTAATTGCAAATAAAAGAACCAGTGAACTCTTCAAAAATTTGATTTAGAGACAAAATTCTAATGTTTTAAAGATATTTGTTCAAATATTAAGAGCATTACATGAAATAATTTTTTTAAAAAACACGATTTTTTAAAATTATTTTTTAAAAAAAGTTAGGTAGTTGTGCATATTATATTCTGGAAATCCTTTATTTTATTTAAGTTTCTTTTTTATTAAATTGGAAATCAATTTTAATGTTTCAAATGAAAGAAAAAACTCCTGATAATTAATCAGCGGTTAAAGTTGCAGAATTTGATAGGATGAATGGATCTCGGGATAATGGGGAACTGTGCAAATTATTCAAAAATGAGGAAATTAAATTCATTAATTGCTGTGTTTTATTAAAATTTTTGAAAAACATTTATTTATATATTTAAAATTTACAGAAATTTTAACGTCTTTACCGTTGATGCTTTATTAATCAAGATATGGCTATGGAATTTCATTGGGTCAAATAATAAATATTGGATAAATTTTATTACTTTCTAGTAATCGAAATAAAAAGAGTATTGTTATCTTCAAAAAATTCGAGCACTCAAAATTTCGTCAAATCCGATATAATTTGGTAATGATTTATTACTTTTGTTGATTTGAAATATAAATTATTAATTACAAGAGAAAGTTTTCGGAGCTAACATTTTTTTTTCATTCAAAAAAGTTTAGCCTCTTACATTTTTCCTTACTTATCATTGACAAAATATGATTACTATTTAATTAATTTACAATTATTTTTATTTTTAAAAAATATCAGAATTGCGGCCAGATTTCAATACGCGAGATTAGAGCTAAAAATTACGAAAGAAACTGGACTTTCAAAATAAGATTTGTCATTCTCAAAATAACTTCAATTAAACTAATGATTCTACGCATATTATAGACAATTATATTTGACGATTTGATGTAAATTCTGAGCACTGAAGAATATATTAAACAAGTTTGAATTGAGTAAATTGTTTTAAAATGATATAACGAACTTTCTAATATTCTGAAAAGAACGATTGTAAGAATATTCTAAGAGTATATGAAATAAAAAAAATGTCAAGTTCTTCATTTTGGAAATTGTTTTAGATTACATAATTTTAATCTTATCACATATTTTATATTTTTTCGTAGGGTTATATAAGACACAGGACTTATGTACTGACTTGTATAAATTTTTTAAATTGTTAATTGTTGATTCGATATTTTGGTTAATAATTTTTTTTCATAGCTTCAAATCATTTGATTTCAGTTCTCCTTCTTCCCTCGAAAATATTTTTTATTCTTAGTATCAGACTTAAGATCCTACTGAACCGCAGAGGAATGTTCCTTAGCAGAACATTAATGAAGTCAAGATTTCGAATATTAATAGACTTTCTTCTTCCTAATTATAATTGATATGAAAGCAAAGATAATTTATTTTATCTTAAATCATTTTATTTAAAAAACATGTAATTATTATGTGAAAACATGATGTTGTTTTGGTTTGAAGTTTTTGTAGCCTCAAAACGCGTTGACAACAAACTTGCGATTTCTCGCTTTTGAGACATCAATTTTTCGCTTTTAGGGTTTTTAGAAATTAATGATTATCATATTTATAATATAATATATAGATATTATTGTATTAGAGATATATAGTGATATATCGTATATAGATATTACATGTATAGAGGTTATCATATTAGAATCTATATACAAAATTTCAACCATTTAGTTTGAGTTATCACATTGTAAAGACTTGATGGACCAATCTTTGCCAGCCTCCGAGGAAGGATTGCATTACCTTTCACCGCCAGATGGCACTGTAGCGAAATGGAACTATAGGAAAGATTAGCTACAAAGAAGAGAGTCAGTGGGCGAGGAAGAAATTGTCCGGTATAATCGCCAGGATGACGTGTTGACTGTTTAGTTATGAAATCTATTTTCTGCTATTAATTGTTGTGTAGTGTATTTGATTTGAGCGGTGTTATGCTGTGCTGTATTGTGATATCCTAGAGAAAAATTAAAAGATGTCCAAAACTTTTGGTTCATCCTTTAGGCTTCAGTACAATATTCAGAAATAGACAAAATACCTAAAATAGTGTTTAAGGGCTGAGAAAGGTCTGGAACATGGAGTTCCACCCAATCTCTAGTTGAATTGTTTTCAAGATTATAAAACTTTTTCTTTAGTGCGTTGTAGGTCTTAAATAAATTTTTAGGTCCTACAATAAGAATCTTACCGGATAATAATACGTACACTTCCAAAGATCACTTTCATACCACACCCGTTTAACAAACAGTATAAAAAATGAATTGGGATTTCAGTAAAGGAATTCTATAAGACTATCCAATAGGATAAAAAAATTTCTTAATCCACTTGTTACTTCGACCCAATTTAAAACATTTATTGCAAAGGAAAATAAAGGTAAGAGAAAGAAAAAGATGAAAGAAAAAAAATCATACTGAAAAAGAAAGAAAAATCAAGTATGGGCGGAAGATGAACCTCTGAAAAAAATAGATATCAAAGAACAAAAGAATCAGATTCCGATTATGACAACTGAACAGCCAATACAAAGAAGAAGGATTTCATAAGAACACTAGAATTCCTGAGAACACTTGATATGCTGCCCAAAGAGAATTAACAGAAAAAGAATGTTTTTTTAAGCTGTAATTTTTTTTAGCAAAATAACATTTAAATGATCAGTAGATTAATTTTGAAGCTGTGATATTCTTTTAATAAAATATCATTCATAATAAAATAGCATCTTTTATTATCGAACGTTCTTAATTTTTGGAATAGTGCAAACGATAAAAATGAAAGACATAATTTTTATAAGGATTCATTTTAGAAACAAAGTCAAAAAAATATGTATTATTTCCTGGTAGAAGGAAGGAAAAAAATTTAGACCTTAAATGATCGATTTTTTACAACTAATTTGAAAATTTCTCGAATAAATTATGAGGAAAATATATTAAAAATCACAGTTTATTTTAAGAATGGTTTTCGTCTAAAAAAAACTTATTGGCGAGTTACAAATTTGGGTTTTAAATAAGTTAAAAAATTGCTAACAGTAATAAATATGGAATAAAATATCATACATTTCAAGCAGT
The DNA here is from genome assembly GCA_026289955.1 of Argiope argentata. Taxonomy (NCBI): domain Eukaryota; kingdom Metazoa; phylum Arthropoda; class Arachnida; order Araneae; family Araneidae; genus Argiope; species Argiope argentata. The sequence goes on along the minus strand of JAOUZG010040215.1, from coordinate 9,346,967 downwards.
AACTTTTATTTCGACATTTTAGAACTAATGTTTATATTTTTCAATAATTGGAAAAAAGAAATAAATAAATAAAATAGAGTAATAAATGGAAAACAATAAAAATATCTTTTGAAATAGAAAACAATAAAATAATTTATCCTGGCTTTTTGTCACTCTTCTACTGTTTTGAGCAAGCTGTAACTTATTTTAATAACAGTTTTTGATTAATTTTATTGGCAACATCATACGTTGAAACTTCAGTCTTATTTTCAATATATACGAGAAGTCAAATTTAGAAGGATTGCTTAATGCAACATTTGGGATTTATAGGTTAAACAATTTTTAAAATGTATTACACTTTTTAACAAAAACGGCGAAAAACTTAATTAAAACACAAATCAATTTTTGTTTACTTTATATTATTAAAAAATGCTATAAGTAAAAAAAAGTCAAAATATTGTTAAAATTGTGATTGTAATTGGAAGTCTTAATGACTTTTTTACGAAGGCCAATTGGCTAAAATTAATGTATTCAAAATTTTTTAATTCAATTAAATTTTTTTAATTGTAGCATTAAGAAAATTATTAGAACAGTTAAGAAAATTATTAGCACAGTTAAGAAATGGAAATATAAAATATATTCCATTGCAAATATAAGTTTAAAATCTGTATTTAAAAAATTATAATTTATTTGAAAAGTTATAAAATATTAGTCTGCTTTTTAAAAATAAATTTTGCCTCGAAAACAATAAGAAGTAATATAGACAAATCAGTTAGCATTATCATAGCCTAGCGATGTATAAAACCTTTTTAAACTTCACTGAAGAATAAATTTTTTCTTTCATTTCGCTGTCTATTAAAAAGCAGTCTATAACTTTCACAATTCCTTTCCCTTACTATAATGGCACATTTTTTTGAGTACACATTCTTCAGACCCTTACCTTAATAAAAAATCTCAATAAAACGAACGTCTTGAGAAAGGAAGAAAAGAGGAGGTGAAAATAGGGGGTCCGAAAATATCGTCACTGAACAAGGGGAGAGAAACTATTCCTCTTCCTCAAAATGGGGCTTCGCTGGGAGAGGGTGGTATTTAAGGGGCTTGTCAGTGATCCATCAGAAATAAGGATATTCTGGTTCTGGAGTGTATCCTCCACCTGAAATGTAGGTCACCAGGCCCTTAAATTTCTGATGACCCTCAAACAAATATGACGGAAAAACTGGTGTTTCTAAAGTTCCCCCCTTATTCTTAAGAATCACTTGATCTAAATTTTATCTAGATAACCGTACGTCTTTTCCATTGTAAATATAAGTAAGAAAACTTGATTATTCTTTCTTTTTTTTACTTGAAAAGCTATGTGATATATTAAAATGTACTTAGGGGCTCTTCTTTTTTTCTTAATTCTTTTAGTATTTGATTTTAAAAAAGTAAGTGAATCTTCTTTCTGACGAAATAGGATTAAATTCTCGTAAAATGGAGGGCACATTTTCCATGTTGTCTTTTTACTAAAAACTTTAAGAACCCCATTTTTTAACTTTAAATTTAAAATCTCAATAAACATTTTTAAATTAATAAATAATATATTAGATTGAAGTAATAAAACGTTAATTATGGGGCCGTATCAGAAAATTTGTTTCATTACCTCGGGTAAAAGCAAACTCAAAGTTGAATGATGATGATGACGCGTGAGCTTTACAACGGAAAGAGGGGGTGCAGTAGCTTCTGAGGGTATGGACTCCTGAGCACCCAAAGGCAGAAATCTGACTCATCTCATATGAGAATGACGCACATATATACTTGTTTCCACAGCCCCTTTTTATAGGGGGAGTACTGTCACACACCTCACAGATGGTACATAGAAGAACAACCATGCCCGAACCGGGACTCCCAGAACACGAGGAAGGCCGCTACCTCAGTGGCAGGACGCCGGCCTCAAAATAGAGTGTTAAAAGTAATTGCAAATAAAATGAAAAAAAAAATGTAGAATTTTCTGTGACATTTAAATGTCTAATAGAGAACATTTTTTTAAAGGTGAAACAATAAAATAAATGGAGTTTTTTAATTGTGTTATAGAGAGGCCCTGACTTCTGTTTAAGATGGACCGAGATTTTGTGATCGCTCCAAGTAAAAGAAAACATTACTCAAAACTTTCAAACATCATTTTATTTGAAATTAGAAAAATCCAGTTAGGGATTAAATGAAGTAAGATGGCATTTGATATATGCTAGCAGAAGTAAAAAAACAACAACAATATTCTTTTCTTTAAAAAAGTCAAGATATTTTGCAGACATCTTAAATACGGGTATTGCAAATAAAAATAAACTTTAGAGATATCATAAAAAGTCTTAAAAGCATTACAGAGGAATTTAGAAACATCTTTTATGCAAAAGTGAGCAAATAAACAAAGTATAGATTCCCATTATAAAAAGTCAAGTCATAACAAAAAGTCTCGCATGAAAGTAAAATCTGATGCTAACTTAATGTGAAAATTTTTTGACACCTATTTTCCTGAAATCATATTTCTTACGTTAAATTACTCAGATTCACGAAAATCGCATTTTTTTAGAAATTAAAAAAAATTATTACCTCTAAGGTATTTATACATTTATGGAATACCATATTTTAAAGTAAGTTTTATTTTTGAATATTTCACGATTATGGATTTTTATTATTATATTAACTGACATTTGGAATCTTAAAATTTTTAAAATCAGACAGTTATTCATAAAATAAAAGGAAATTATTGAATACATAAATTGTAAATCTATTTATATAATATAACAAATTTACAGGATATGAATATATTTAATAAATTGGAGAATAATATTTAAATTTTAAAAAAGGCTGCTCATTTTATTTTCATTAAATGGTTATTTTTCATGCTCGCTTCTAATTATAAGTTCGACTCAAAACTTAAAAGTAAATCAATACCAATTTGTAACTTTATCTCTAACTCCAATTAACTAAGACAACTAAGAATATTAATTAGAAGAAAGTAACTTGTTTCTGCGAAATGATTCTTTAGTAAAATGTATTATTGTAGGAGCCGGTTTTCTGGCGCAGAGGTAGCGCGTCTTCCTCGTGTTCTGGGAGTCCCGGTTAGGACATGGTTGTTCTTCTGTGTGCTATCTGTGAGATGTGTGACTGTGCCCCCCCCCCGTAAAAAGGGGCTGTGCAAGCGAAAGTGTGATGAGTGTGTGGCTAAGTCGTACTCTCGGAACCAGTTGGTGCTACATCAAAAACAAGCGACGCTCCTTTCGGCTTAAATCCGCTACTGTATCAGCGGTTTTTTTTGTGTGTGCCATAACAACAAACAAAAATATACTTTTAAGAGGAAATAAAAAGGAACAGTTAAAATTTATGTAATATAATAAGCTTTTGGAAAAGATAATAATTGCTTAATAGGTACCACATGCTTCTGAAACATTCGCTTTGTATACTATTTTACGACTGCATTTAAAAAGATTGAAATGAGAACAATTTATTACTCTAAATATTTAGAACTGGAATATGTAATAAAGATTCCTTGTATCAATTCTCGATCTATATTTTCTTTTAAATATATGCTAATAATAAATGATAAAATTTTTCTATTACCATCTACTAACAAATTCAAATTTTGCGCATTTATATTATAAAATTGATGAAATGAAAAGAAGCAAGTAAATTAAATTTTTAAAATATATTAGGTATTTATTGCATTAGATAATCGGTTTGCAGACCTGAAATATTAATCATATTTGATTTTAAATAAATCATTTAGATATGACTTAATGTTCACGATTTCTTAAAATTTCCTGGCGTATTGTTTTACTACTTAAATTTTATTAATTAGGTAGATGAACCTTTATAATGGAGACAGTCCTATTACATCAAAGCTTATTTAAAATTCAAATATACGGTTCATTTAAATTCTAAATTTAATGATATTCTAACTTCTAACTTTTACTTGTCTTGTAAATTAAGCAGACATTAAACAGGATCCTTCGTTTATCACTTTCACAACGAAAAAAAAGCACGCTATTAAATACTTGATAAAAAAATAAAAATAACAGCTTTAATTAATGAGAAACATCGAAATCTTTGTTCTAAATTAAGGAAAAGATATTTTTAAAAACTTGCTAGAATCCAGGAAAAATTTGTACTACTCTTACATTGGTATGAACAAAAACACAATGATTTGAAGCTTAAAATAGAGTTAATTTTATTTTTCTGAAATTATATTTTCGGAAGTTATTGCTGGGAAATTTCAAAAGTTCGCTTATTTGTTAAAACTCTCGGTAAGATTTGGAAAAAAAATCACTCCATCACACACACACACACACACACACACACACACACACACACACACACACACACACACACACACACACACACACACACACACACACACACAAACACACACACACACACACACACACACACACACACACACACACACACACACACACACACACACAGAGAGAGAGAGAGAGAGAGAGAGAGAGAGAAAGAGAGATTCATTTTTGTAATTAATATTGTTACGAAAATTCTCACGCTAAGGCAACTAATGTAGTTTGTTCTTTGAACTGACTATTAAGACATACCCTTAAATAGCCCACCTTAAGACATACCCTTCAATTAACCCACTAAAGTGGGGGGGGACTCGGAGTTGGTATGCTGGTTTCAGACAACTGTGGAACTTTCTCCAACATTTTATAAGAGAAAATCTTTATTTTTTACCTTTTACTGTATATTTTAGCGTGTAGTAAAAACCGTTAGTGACCCCAGCACACCTACATCACCAAATTAGTCAAAATATGGCGATCTTCTGTTTTAAGTCCCCTTAGAACGGTCTTTACAATTAATTCCATTACAGTTAATTTTATACAATTAAGCTATTTACAAATATTTAGAAAAAATTCATAACATTATAAATTAAAAATAAAAAGCTAATATTCTTAAAAATCGAATTTCTTTTTTAAAACATCTCTTTCTTTTACGATAACAAAAAATAATTTTAAATTCTGTGTTTTTATGAATCCAGATGATTTTATCAAGTCACTAGAATATTTTTTTCAACCAGGAACATTTTGTTAACTTAATCTATACATTATTTTTCCAAAACTAAAAAAAGGACTCATTCGGTAGCAACCGTTTTTGCACACACGTGAATTATTCTTTAATTTAGAATATTATTATAATTTCGTGAAAGCATTGCTTCAGGGATAAAAGTGTGTACTCTTTGATTGCACGAATAAAAAAGAAATAAAATAATAGTTACAAAACACATAAAGTTATATGACTCTTTAATCTTTCCTTTTTTCGAGCAGAAGTCAGCCATGCATATTTAAAAGAAAATTGTGAGCGTTTTGCATTAGTTTTAAAAAGTAATTGCGCTATTTAGATGAAAGTAATTATTCTCTGTAACTTCAGTTTTGTACCCAAAATCCGAGCTTTCTAGTGTAATAAACTGAATAGTAAAAAATTCTTTTTGCAGGATGTGATCGAAAAAGAATAAAACTTGGCTTGAAGATATTTTTTTAATGCTGGTTTCTACTACTAGAATGAGATAGGACTTTTAGCGTTGTGAAGACATTCTGTTTGATATATAAGTAACTTAATGAGGCCTAATAATTGAACTCTCGTTGAAGCAATAATACTTAAGAAAAAAAATAAAGTTTCTTCTTTCTTCTTGGGAGAGAAAAAAGTAAATTTGATATTCCTATAATTCTTCCATATAACAGAATTTATTAATCAATTAATCCGTAAAAGATTTAAATCAAATTTGATATTCAATATTTTTTTATTTATATAATACAACTTATTAATCAATTAATCAGTAAAACGTTTAAAGCAAATTTATTCCAAATTTTTTTTTATATAACATAATTTATTAATAAATTAATCAGTAAAACATTTAAAGCAAATTTGACATTTCAATAATTATTCAATATAACACAATTTATTAATCAAATAATCAGCAAAATATTTAAAGAAAATTTGATATTTTAATAATTCTTCCACATAATACAATTTATGAATCAATTAACCAGTAAAACATTTAAAACAAATTTTATATTCCAATAATTCTTCTATATAACACAATATATTAATGAATTAATCTGTAAAATATTTAAAGCAAATTTGATATTCCAATAATTCTTCCATATAACACAATTTA
>JAOUZG010040215.1:9269483-9280257 GCA_026289955.1 Argiope argentata | reverse complement strand
ATATATATTAGAAATACAATATGCATTGAAATTGAATTATTAAATTCGTTATTAAATAAAGAGTTAATAATTAATATAATTTATATTATTAATTGTTTAGATTACGTTGCAGTTGACAAGTTCTGTAAAATAATAATTTTTAATGCAACATTAGTTAGAAATTTGTCATTTCTTTATTATACATTATAATAATTAAGCACATTTATTTGTATATAAAAAATCATTAGTTAACAACTTTTATTATCTTTTAATAACTTTATTATTTTACTTTTTTAGATGATATTTTCAGATAAATTCTATTTTCTATCTGGAAATGATCTCTTATTAAAAGAGGGATCTCATGAATATTTTCTTATAAAACTAGAAGGATAATTTAATATAGAGTAGATATTGTCCATTCTCAACAGATTAATAATTGTGTTCAAGTATTTTTTATATTTTCATAAATTTAGATGTTAATAATTTATTTATTAATAAATAAAAAATAGAGATTTATTATGACTTATCTCGCACCATTGGAAAAGAATGACTATAGTTTTTACTCAAAAGAAGTTATTTATAAAAGCAACTTTTGAATAAAAAATAAAGTCAAGTTTAATTTATTTCTAAAGCATGAATGATAAAATTGAATTTTTAATTTGAAAATAAAAAGTTTCTAAGCATTACTTTAAAAAATTTCTTCTTAAACAGTCAACATGATTTGAAAATTAATTAATATTTTACCTCATTTTTTTTAAATTTTGGATTAATATCAATATAAGCAAAATTCAATTTTTAATTTTAAATGATTACTTTCAGATACTGTTGTAAAATCATGTGTGAATGTAAAAATTAAATGGTGATTTCTAACATTAATAACAAAATACTAGAAAAAAAAGAAACCAAAAATATAACTAAGAAATATTTTGTGATAAATGTAAGTTAGTTACGTTAGTCTTTAAGCTAGAATTGGCGATTTTTTCATTCTTCTGACTGTGTTACATAATTTACATTTTTTCCTATAAAACGAACGTATTCATTATTTCGTCGTTACTTAAAATGTGAATGTTTTGAGTATTCAGATTGATTTAAACTTATTATTACGGAAGTGCAACATATTAAATTACAGGCAACCATTATAAATTAAAAGTAATCAGCGAAAATAATTATTTTTAAAAAATAAAATCTATATTTTTGTCGAAAATATGAAAAATATTTTTATATTTAGATTTGTATATGCATCACGTTGTATTGCAGAATAGTTTGTGAAATGAAAATTAATAATATCTCGAATGAGCTACGGTATAAAATATGCTTTTTTCTTTATTATAATGAATAATCCAACATCATCATTTATCCTTAAATGATGTAATCCAATCTAATTATTTATTATTATTTGGAATAGTTCAATATCATTATGGATCATTATATTGTATAATTCAATATTGTCATGGATGTATATATAACAAGTCGCGGACTTTATTGAGTATGAAAAAAACACAGTTTTTTTTAATTATCTTCATTTATTATTCGACCTATCTGTGAACTCGCTTATGTACTTAACAAACTATATGGGTGAAATTTGGTATTCTGTAGTTTTTATTACATTTTGTTTCAGTTCCACCTTGAGGTAGTCTATTAACGAGAACATTTGAATGTGAATACGAGATCTCAAAGATATAGCAGTTGAAATGTGTAAAATTTGATATACAGTTTTATTACTTCAATTAAGCCGGCTTCCTGGTATAGGGGTAGCGCACCTCCTTCGTGATATGGACTTTCCGGGTTCGAATCCCGATTAGGGCAAAGTTGATTTTCTATGTTCTATCTGTAGGGTATATTAATGTACCCCCTTCCTTTAAAAAGGGGCTGTGCCATCGAATGTGGGGAGTGAGTAGCAAAAGTCGTACACTTGACCCCAGTTGCCGCTACTACAAAACAATAGACGCTGATTAGGCTTAAATCGCTGATTACCTCAGCGAGCTTGTCCATGATAAGGACCATAAGAAACAACAATATTACTACAATTGTAGATTTTAGAGTAAATACATCAATTTTTAAATTGCCTCACAATTCTATTATTTGTAAATGCGTTTCAAAAGCCGTACTAGAAATATAATTTCTGTATGAAATTTTTCATCGAAACTTAAATATGCGATAATTTATGGGTTATATCAGTTAACAGTAAGACCATTTATAAGTCCTTGAATATAGGAAACCATAATTCAAAAATACAACAAAAGACAATGAAATTTAATATGTTATAGTATGTTGGATTTATAAAACAAGAAAAGGTCCGAAATTTAATGTAAATTTCTTCGAAATACGATGTACTGTACGAATATACCAGAAAGCTAGGTCTGGATAGCCTGGTTGGTACAGCCTTAAACTCGTATTCTTTAACTTGCGAGTTCGAACCTCGCCGATCGAAGACTGTGTGGCTGGGGCTCATTAAATCTGTTGTGGTCAAAAAGTCTTCCATATCGAGAGTAATACAACTGGATATATTGGGCAGAAGAGATCGTTATCTGTTCCAGATCTAAATTACGATCTATGGATGGCTGAAATCCACCCTTTAAAAATAGTGTGAGCTAAAAGTCAGACTTCTGCATTCGGGCGCTCAGAGGTCCATACCCTCAGAAGTTACTGTACCCCTCCTTCCATTGTAAAGTGGAACACAACGAAACAGCTAAAGGGAGAACGCTCTTATTTTTGTTAGTGGCATTTGCCATGGACATGCTTCGCCGAGGCATCAACGAGTTTTAAGCCGAAAGGAGCGTCTCTTGTTTTGAATTAGCACCAACTTGGGCCAAGAGTATGACTTTAGCTACACACTCGTCACAGTCACTTGCACAGCTCCTTTTTACAAGGGGTCCATGCACACATCTCACAGATAAAACAGATTAAAAACAACCATGCCTGAACCGGGACGCCCTGATCATTGGGAAGACGTGCTACCCCTATGCCAGGACGCCGGAGCTTTGTTGGTTGAGCAAGTTATTTTTTTGATTTTGTATTGATAGAATGCATCTTTTCTTAATTTCGTTGATTAGAATGTTCCGTCTTTCCTTCTTCTATTCCTGACCTTCCCCTACGGTTAAGAAAAAAATAACTAATAATAATTAAAAAAAGAATTGAACATTATTAGTAGATGTGTCCTCTTCTAAATGAGATAAAAGTATGCGTGTGTACTTGTGTGTGTGTGTGTATTTATTTTAGCACTCAACAGACCAGATATTTTTATATTGTTTCCAAAATTTATATGCATATTTTTAGAGTAAAAATACGCATTTCGGAATGATTTTCAAAAAAAAAAACTTATTTAATAAAAAAACTTTAAAATTTAATCAAAATATTTTAGGAGCTATCGCGGAAAAAATTAAAAAAAATCTCGCTTTATTTATTAATTTAAAATCTAATTAAAATTTAAAAAATATCATTCCAAGAGGCATATTCTCACGTTCCAAATGATATCCATGTCATATTTGGCAACTGTAAGTCAGATATTCTGTCTCGTAACGCGCCAATAAATTCACACACTCACACACAAATACATACGTTTTTTTTAGTTTACTTTCTTGTATATAAATCTTGAAAAAAGTATTGTAATCGGCAAAAGTTTTGAAATCGAAATTTTGTTAAATCTCTTCATTTCAGACCTCCGTGAGTTCAAAAATCTCATTTTTTAAAACATATTTGCTTATCCATCTGTTTAATTTTTTTTGTCTATCTACCTGAACACGATGACTCAAAAAGCTTTGAGGTAGATATCTGAAATTTAATGTACGGAAATATGAAAAAAAATTGTACATTTCTATCATATTTTGAATGAACATTCATATGAAGTTTGACTGATGAGCTATTGGAGTAGATAATTCGGTAATTATAAAACATCTATATTTTTTGTCCATCCAAAATGGTAAACATAAAATTTAATAGACAGATTTAGCATCTAAAAACGTTGGCGCCCTTCATAGGGGTAACGCTTCTCCCTCGTGTTTGGCCGTCCTGGTTTCGAATTCTAGTTCAGGCATGATTGTTCTTCATCTGTTCGATCTGTGAATTGTGTGAATGCATCCCCCCCGTAAAAAGGGGCTGTACATCGAATAGGATACGCGTGTAGCTATGACGCTCTCTTAGCTCTAGATGACGATACTTAAAGCAAGAGACCCACTTTTGGCTTAAAATCACTAACTGCGTCAGTAACTAACTCCATGGCAAGTGCCATTATAAACACAACAGCAACAAGGATCTAAAATGACAATCCTTATCATATTTTAACAGTTGACTGCCAAGGCAATTTTCAGAGATCTGGCCTAAAATGGTAATTTTATTTAATCACATTCTATTATTAAAGTTCTTCTATTATTAAAGTGTATAATCATTGCATAGATTGGAGAAGATATTCAACCAATTTCAAAAAAAAAAAAAGACTGCAAGAGTTCCATTATTTGGAGAGTCTACCACCCATCGAAAACAAACAGCATCCGACAAAGCCATATCGTATATGTACCCAAGGAAAAAAAAGGCCCAGAAAAGCGTTATTTTTGTCCAGCCTATGAAGATAATCCAGCCCTTCGTATGGAAGGCTGTTTTAAAAAGTTTCACAAACAATAAAATATCATTTTCATTTTTGAATTTTAATTAGTTTTTATAAATTTATTTTTTTGTTTGTTTTTCAATACATTTCCTGTTCGTGAAAGCCAGCATTGATTTTTTTTGTTAAATTCCTAGAAACCATTTATCGATATTAGCACTGATATATTAGCTGTACAAAAAGGGCAAGCTGCACTGATATATTAGCTGTACAAAAAGGGCAAGCTGCACTGATATATTAGCTGTACAAAAATGGCAAGCTGCACTGATATATTAGCTGTACAAAAAGGGCAAGTCAAAAAGGACTAAAAAACTTGTAAGTGGTGTCCTAAAAAAGAACGCAATCCATGAATTATCTCGCAGTTGGCAGTCAACTTGTTAATCAACAGTTGACCGTCTAGAGCTCTGTATTTTCATATGTTTATAAACGCAATGACTTAAATTCAAGAAACTGAATATGTTTCCTTGCGACAACAGCTATAGTTTTTTTTTTTTGTCAAATTTGATGCCAATTGTCTGTAAAAAAGTGCTTAGAAAATACATATTCTAGCGATAAATTCGTGCCAAAGATCTTATTTCATAGCTATTGTTTGCCAGTACCTTAGTTACCTTATTGTTTACCAGTACTTTGGTTAATGATGTAAGGATCGACAATTTGCAACCTTTACTGAGATCGGAAGGGAGGGGAATAGAATGAGTGTTAGAGGTTATGAGAAAAAGTTTGGAAAAGAACATTCCATTTAATTTAAATCATTACCAAATTCTTTCAGAATCAAACTTTCAAGTTCCTTATAGTACTCTAAAGAGAGAAAAAAATCTTTTAAAAAATCGATTTTGTGCAGTGAGCCGAATCAAAAAGTGAAAAATTAACTATTCATAGCCGAGTGAAATATCAAACACTTATCTAATCAACTGTATCATCAATGTAATTCCTATCAAACATGAAAGCAGATACATAAATTTAAAATTATGGGATATTCAGATAGATATAATGCGAAATGTCAGCCATCCTTATAAATTCATTCCTCTTTCGTCACATAAGCTCAGTTCACTTGAGTTCAGAAATAGATCTAACCGAAATTATCCGACAGTGAATATTTCCTGCGCGTGTGACGGTTTCCAGCCATGATGAGCAAATGGCGTGTCAAATGGGAAGTCAAGTCCTGCCGTTCTCTTTCCTCCAAAACGGAGATTTCCGCCGCATATTTATTGCCTGTTTTTCAATCGTTGCCTCCGGATTCCGATTATGTTGTTTGCTCACTTTTTCGTGTAGGAAACGAAGGTGAGCTAAATTCAAAGAAGGTTAATTTTACCGCCCCATTTATTCAAGCTTCCTACAAAAAAATCCATTTACTGCGAATTCGAGAAAGTTCATGCTGGAGCATTATTGAATGTAAACAAAGGCATTCACTTTGCATGCTGTGAAATTGTATTCGATTACGCTATTTAGTTTCTCGTGTGGGCCGGGATGGCCTGGTTGGTAGAGCGTTGGACTCGTACTCCTTAGGTTACAAATTCGAAGCTCACTGGCCAAAAGATTCCCCTAGTGTGTGGCGATTGGCGCTCGTTAAATCTGTTCGTGGTCGCAAAGTCTTCCATGTCGAGAGTAATATCACTGGGGGTACTGGGACCCTAGTAGCACACAAATATTGTACAATATTGATAAATATTGTAGAATCTCGTTTAATATCATATAATATCACCCAATATTGTACAATATTATGCTACAAGATGTGCTAGTTGGGATCAGAGGTGATCGTTCTCTGTTCCAGGTCTAAATTACGATCTGAGATGTCTGAATTAATTTGCATGATTGTAGCCCGCCCCCTAAAAAGGGTTGTGACGTGTATGTAGCTAAGTCGTACACTTGGCCCTAGATGACACTACTTATAAAAAAACCGAAGACGTATTTCTTTGACTTAAAACATGCTGAGCGTATCAGCGGAGGCTTGTACACGGCAAGTGCCATTAGTCACAACGCACAACACAGTTTATCGTGTGTTGTTCAGAAAATGTTAAATATTGTCTATCGCAGATAAAATATCCATAATCAGCATATAACTAGCTTACTAAACCACTTCCTTGCTTCGCGAAAATGCTGGACTAAATTTGCCATAATGTCATTTTTACTTTCTAGTAAACAAAATGTATGAAAGCTATGTAATCGTCAAAGATTTCTAAACTTAATTATTTGATGTCGAATGAAACTGTGGACTAAGTCTGACATCAAGTCATTTTTTTGTTCTCGTGTACAAAATATATGAAAGGAAAGCAGTGGAATCATCAAAGATTACAAACAAGAAATTTTGACGAGTTTAATTATAGATACGTCCCATTTGGTAGCATGAAAGTTATTTTGGAATGTACCATGTAGTTTTGAACTGTCAGATGATAAAGATACGGCTTGAGTCCGAGTATCCCTTTCGAGTCTCTTGGGATTTGCACACGAGCACGACCAGCTTACTTGCCAGTTCTTCAATGAAAGCAGATATCATGTTTGGTATATTTGGGTTGAAGGCCCTAAAATCCAAGAACTTAAGCTCCACAGACTTCACAACGAAAGATAAATTTGAATATTTAGATTATTACGTTCACGAAAAAATAAATTTTGGTTATGTGCCTGTATAAATGAATGTGATGGCTCAAAAAGTAATGAGATAAAAATCTGCAATCTAATACGCACAAAATTGTAAATAAAAATCAAATTGCGTATAAAAACCATCAAAAATTTGATTGCGCGTCAATATATTTATTTGTGTAAAATTCAACAAGGTAACTCAAAACAGCAATACAATTCAATCAACAAATTTCCAGCATTGGAAATTAACCAATAATATTCAGTGAATAGGTTAATCCATGGAAACTTGATTAACATATTAATAAGAATTAATTCATAGAAATCTATAAATTCGGTCTGTAATCTATATACAGATTTTAACTCTCTAATTTAAAAAAAAAAACACTTTTTGGGTCATCGTATTTGTAGACAGGCAAAAAGTCAAAAAAGGGTTTTAGAACTTGTTCTGGTCTATAGACAGTGTAAACTTTGACACCCCCTTCCCAAAATATAAACTAAAATTTTGTTGTTTATTTATTTATTATTATATAAACCGTTTACAAGTTGAAAATACTAAAATAAACTAAAATTAAACATTAAATTGCATGTGATATCCAAGGTGTCTATAAATTAATATTTAAATTTTTTTCCACATAATGGTAAATTTATTGTATTAATTTTTAATACAATATAAATAATCTCATGGAATTGTTGAATTATGAATCAATCAGTCAACTTCAAAAGGAAAAAAGAAAAATTGGTTCATATTTAGATTAAGTTAATGCTGAAAATGGAAAAATAATGCTAAAGATGATGTTTTCAATTTGAAACAATAGTCTGACACTTTAAAAAATTATTTTACCCTATTCTAGTCATTTAAAAGGACTTCTGGAAACTGCTAATATTTGGAAAATTATGCGGAAATCCTTTTATTTATTTTTTCATCCTATTTTTTTTAACTGTATCTACTTATACATTTTACTATTTCTTTTGTTTAGACATTAAGACTAAATAACAAACTGAAAAGATAATTTTACTTACTAAAATTGTTTTATAAATAGATGAAATTAAAGCTTTTATATTAAATACATCCGATTATATTTAATAGTAAATATTAAATCTTTCCTTGTAAAAGTGAAATTAAAGTGAATTTTTTTCCTTCAGAGACAATTTAATTTAAAAATGTTTGATGGTTTTCCGTTGTATTAACTTTTGCCTCGGAATTTAGTATGATTTCTATCAGTTTATAATAAATAACCGATTATTTTATTTTATTTTATTTGAATTAGCAATTGATCTAATCTTAGGAAAACAATATTCTTTTATAAAGTTATGCATTTTAAAGTCATAGAAATTCAGTAATCCTGAATTTAAAGCAAAAAGAAAATATATTAAATCTCATTCCATTCCTGAATTTTTTTTTAAAGTTAGCCCATTTAAAAAAATGTTAAAGTTTTTAATACTTGCTATCAAAAGCTAGTTGATTTCTTGATATTTGTATCATTGTAATATTTATATTTAGAATTTTGTTAAAAATAAGTGAGATTTAGTCTTCAGAGATTGTAGAAAAATTTAATATAATTACATCACAGAAATGAGTTTTAAATAAATAAAAATAATAATATGTAAAAAAAATATTTCAGGGATACATAAAGGGAAGTATTTTCCTAACAAAAATTTACTAAACTGAAGAGTGCCCATTATATCTTTAAGGAAAAATTTCATGCAATTTTTTATGGAAATTTTTTAATATATTTTCTAGAAAATGGTAGCATAAATTAAATGCATTTTGTAATAGATGAAAATTAAATTATATTTACTCCATATTCGGTAAAAATTGGTTCAATTTTCTTTAAGAATTATATCAAAAAGGGATTCTTAAAGTGAGACCTATGTCATTTTAATAATTCTGAATGATATTCTGTTTTCACTCAATGATGCCATTTCCTGAATGATAGCATCAAAAGTGGATAATTTAAATGAAACCTATGTCATTTTTAATAATTATGGATAGAAAACTTTTAAAGATTTGTGCATTCCATATGTAAAAATAGGTTTCATTTAAATTTAAACTACATTTTGAAATATGCTAAAAAAACTAAGCACATATTTTTGAAAATTATTGATGCCTCACGTATAATGGAAACTTTATGTAACAATCGGAATATCAGATGAAATCTTCAGCTGAAGCCGTCATGTTAGAAAGAAATTTCTAAAAGTTGTTAAATGTTGAAAATTAATTTGAGTCCGTTGGATTATTTTGTATCAGCCGTTAATTTTTAAAGCTAAGAAACATGTTGTTATTGTTACTAACGGCAATTGTCATGACAAACACACTGTCGCAGTTAGTGATTTTATCGCCAAATGACCGTCTGTTGTTTTTGAAGTAACACCAATTAGGGCTAAGAGCACAATTTAGCTACACACTCATTACATTCTCTTGCACAGCACCTTTTTACAGGGGGAGGCACAATCATACAACTTACAGATAGTAGAAGAACAACCATGGCCTGATCGGGACTCGAACACGGAACGCCTAGAACACGAGGAAGACGCACTACCTCTATGCCAGGAAACCGGCTCTATGAAACATTATAAATCAAAATGAATTTAATTAACATTCATCTTGGTCCTTTGGTTATTGGTAGTTTTCAAAGAATATTGATGGTATTTAATTTCAATTAATTTTATTACATGATTTCATGTTCATTATTCCATTTTTAAAGAAATTTAAGCATCAAATTGTGAGAAACATTGAAAATACATTATTTAAAACCTTTATACCTTTCTTGTTTATTAAGTCTATGAATCTTCCTATAAATGTCGAAATACATGACATAATAGTACCAATAATAATTTGTTTCAACGATTAGGATTCACTTTACAGACGATATTTTAAATTGCTAATTGCAGATAGAAGATTTTTAAATTTTGAAAGGATATAAAAATTAACATTTGTTCAGTAATATTTTCAAACGCTGGAACATGTCATTATTTTAGGTAATTTCTGATTTAATTGTCAAAAGAATTACTTAAGTTTCAATCGTCTATGATAAATTTCTACCAAATTCGGAAGTTCTAAGTCAAATGTTCTATAGGGTGTTAATATTCAGACACACTCATATATATTGTTTTATTATTAATAACTGTATAAATGTCTGAAGAATCTATTCAATTCTGAAAAATAAATAAAATGTATTCAAAACTATCGAGGAATTCTTTTTATCTTTTGAGTATTTTGAGTACTTTTATCTTTTGAGTATCTTTATCTTTTGAGTACTTTTTATTTTTTGAGTATTTTGAGTACTTTTATCTTTTGAGTATCTTTATCTTTTGAGTACTTTTTATTTTTTGAGTATTTTTTATTTTTTTGAGTATTTTTTTATTTTGGGGGTATTTTTTATCTTTTGAGTATTTTTTAACTTTTGAGTATTTTTATCTTTTGAGTATCTTTATCTTTTAAGTATTTTGAGTATTTTTATCTTCTGAGAACTTTTTATTTTTTTTTTAGTATTTTTATCTTTTGAGTATTACGATTATTTTTATCTTTTCAATATTTTGAGTATTTTTATCTTTTCAGTATTTTGAGTATTTTTCTTTTCAGTATTTTGAGTATTTTTATCTTTTCAGTATTTTGAGTAT
>JAOUZG010040215.1:9254898-9269473 GCA_026289955.1 Argiope argentata | reverse complement strand
TCTTTTCAGTATTTTGAGTATTTTTATCTTTTCAGTATTTTGAGTATTTTTATCTTTTCAGTATTTTGAGTATTTTTATCTTTTCAGTATTTTGAGTATTTAAAATATTTTTATCTTTTGAATCTTTTGAGTTATTTATTTTCTTTTAAGCATTTTGAGTATTTTTTTAATATTTGGGGTATTTTTATCTTCTGATAATTTTGAGGGGTTTTTTGAGTATTTTTATCTTTTGAGTATTACGAGTATTTTGATCTTTTCAGTCTTTTGAGTATTTTGAGTTTTTTTAATCTTTTGAGTATTTTTATCTTTTGAGTTTTTTTAAAATCTTTTAAGTATTTTCTACAAATGAATGACATGAATTTAATTTCAATTATTCATTATACGAAATGGGAATTTTTTAACATTTCGGATTTTTCCTCATTTTTAAATTTTCATCATTTTGATTTTATCTTATCTTCATTTTGAAGATAAGAAAAAATTCATGAAAGATTAAATCAAAGATTTTAACTGCAGGAACCATATCATTTTCATTTATTAAAAAGAATTCACTTTTTTTCAGTTAGGGTTTGATGATACAAAAACCATACAATTACCAGAGAGAAAGCACAGAAAGATATCGCGTTCCATATCTAAGAACAAATTTTTAAATTTTAGCCCATTCTTTTAAACAATGATAAAGTTACTGACTACGTTTCTTTTTAAATTGATAACTTTTCTGATATCAAAAGTAATGTTATTTCAGTCTGGGACAAATGTGAAAATCCATTCAAAAACTTTCAGATGTAATTCTAAACGATTCAAAAATTTCCTGAGATATGGAACAAAAAAACTAGCAATGTCCTTCATTGGCCAAAACAGAAAATCGGAAGTCTTGTCCAGAGTTACTCATCCACAAAGAAGCCAGATTACAGGGGTGGGGTTCCCTAACATATCATTGTTACGTGATTCCACTGGAACGTTCGTCTTTTTGTTCATTGTCTTAGGAAAATGAACCTGTGGTTTCTTAAGATTATGTGGTAATGCTAATTTGGTTGCTCTCCAAAATCAAGACTTTGGAGGAAAAGTTTGCATTTCTCGGTTGGAGAATAATTATTTGTGGTTGAGTGATTATGATCCTTTTTAAAAAAGAGGAAACAAAAACAACCAGAACCAGCCTAAAACTTCAATTGTATTAATCCTCGTGTGAATGTTTTGGTAAATTTTCGTTTTTTTGTCGAATTCTTATGAGTTAGATGGGGCTGTTAAATCTTTATATAAGTTGTTTTCAAATCTGACAGACACAAATCTATAATATATAGGATAAGTTAGTGAATCATCATCATCATTGTTTTCAAATGATGGCAAACGGGGTTTAATCTTTCATATGATGACATTGGCATTAAAAGATGTCGTTTTCTTTAAGTCCTTATAGCATAGTATCAGTATTAGGATTAGAGTGAATTTTATTTTATTTTTGCTCATCCTTGAACCTTTTTCAAGTAATCATTAATTTTTCAATAGTTTCCAATTTACTTATATTTATTATGGTTGTACTTTGTTCCTTATCGTTATGTTTATTATATTGGAATTTTCTTTTTTTAAAAAAATTTGCTGTTAATTTTTCTGCAAAATTCTAATTTAATAATCATGAAATTTAATGTATGGTTAATATATTAAATTTTATATAATAATTCTTATTATTATATAGTGGCACGTGGAAATATTTTTTTGAAAAATTACTTATTTTTCATATTTATGGTTAATTTAAAATTTGAATTTGTTGGTAATGCAATTCTATTTTCTCTTATTACTTGAATTTCTTTTCCGCATAAAATATCGTTAGCTATTTGAACTCATTTTCAATAATTCAAGTTCAACTGTAAAAATTATTTTTATTTTTGAGTTACTTTCAATTATTAAATAAGTTTTTCTTAATGTTTTCAAAGTAAACAATTAATTTTTAAGCATTTATTAACTGGAGAATTTAAATGCTGTATTCAAATAAAGAACCAAAAATCTTTTTTTTAATTTCTTTGAAAAAAACTTTGAAGATTTGAATTGCTCCATTTATTTTGAAATTTACCTGTAAATATTTTTGAAAACACTGTGTCCTGTTTATTTATTATTTTTAAATAATTGAAAGGTAATTATAACTATAATTTCTATGTTACTGCACTCCAATAAAATTATTTGTTATTTAAATTATTAATATTGTTACGTTAAAATTATTAATTGTGTACAACATTCTATCAAAATAGTTAAACATTAAAAAAATTCATACCCCTCTTTCAGGTAAAAAGTATCATCTTCTATTGTTTAAAAAAATTTAAGATCCATTTTCTCTCAAACATCTGGAAATATCGAATTTTTATTTATTATTCATGTAATTTTCATCAAAATTCTTAGATATTAAATATTATTCTTAAGAGACATTGGAATTAGATATTACATTAATAATGTTCAGATTTAAATTATCTTAATTTAAATTTTTTATTATTTGTATATTATTTATGAAAACTATTGAAATTTAAAAATAATCCTCAACTATTTATTTTAGCTGAATAAGGCCATTTTTTGTTTTATTAGTTACGTTCAGATTCCTTGATTGAGATGTTTAAAAAAATTTGTTAAAGTATGCAAATTATTCAAACTATAAATTTTTCAGGCCAATTTTAATTAAAAGCTGAATTGGAATTTTTACTATAATTGCATTCTAAAAAACATTTCCATATCTGTTTTATTAATAACACCTATATAGTTTTAGAGAAATTCTATCTGGAAATTCTTTTAGTTTATTTATATTTAAAAATTGTATCTTCTAAATACTCTGAATGCTTGGTTTGACATTTCACAAGTGGGATAAAAAGAATTTGTATAGATTTAAAAATTTGCATTCAAAAATTCGAATTTTGATTAATAATTTTTTATGTTTTGATATTTTATTTTTGTGGAATTATAAATTAAGTGATAACCTATTTGTCAATGCTGATTATCATAACAACGTTACGCAAAAGAACAATTTGGTGACATAATTAATTATTGGTGACACGATTAATTATTGGTGACATAATTAATTTATTTAATTTATTGATCCAGTTTTGTCCATTAATTCAATGCATCATTGCAAAATTCTTAACTGTAAATTGATGGAAGTTATGATTTTTGCAATAAAGTGTGTCCGTGGCTGAATAAAAAATGGGTTGAATTGTTTTCATTCAATTTTTGTTCTTGATGAAAATTATTTTAATGACTTTGGATAATTTTTTAAATCATAATTTTAAAACTACAAAGAAAATATTCAATAAATAAAATTCTATAGATATTCATACATAATTTTTGCATTATTATTTGCTTTTTTCCGTGTTTTTTTGTAATATAATTCTGTAATTGATATTTCATTCATTTTATGGTGCACTGCCATTCTGAAGTATTAGTCTTAAATTCTTTCTCTATTCAAGGGGTCTTTATGGCGCGATACGCATGCGCTTTCATGTTGTCAATGAGTACTCGATAGCCAACCAGTTGATTAACCAACATTTGGAAACTATCTTCAGAGGCATGCATACACTGAAGAGCCAAAAGAATTGGCATATCAGGTCATATGCAATGTAAGGGAGGTGTTCAACCAATCAGCCTCAAGCGATGCGGTCGACATTACGTATGTAACACATCATCTATCTGAGGAGACTTATATTGATTCTTGATGTTACAATGGAAGTTATAAAAATTTAAGTGATTTTCAATGGAAACTAATCAGCACGCGAAATTTGGAGTATATGATGAAATTAGGATCTTCGCACGTGACTACTTCTAGAATGTACCGTGAATATCAAATTCCGATAAAATTTCAAATCTCCGATAGCGGTGCTTTAGCATGGCAGAACGGGATCTTCGATTGCTGAAAAGAATCATTCCACGGGATAGGCGTTCCACAATTCCTGATACTGCTGTGGATTTGGATAAAAACTCATCAACAAGTATCAGAGTAGCACTGGGCAACGTACCTTGATAGGTGTGGGCTTTTAGAGTCACAGACAGTCTCGTATACCAGTACTGACTCAGCGGCACAAAACTTTGCACCTTACTTGAGCTAATCAACATCATCAGTGGAACCTTAATGACTGGAAAAACAATGTACATGGTCTCTCGACCATGTGGTCGATCAGACGAATCCCCAAATATAGGTGTGGAGAAAACCCCATGAATCCATGGATATCCCGTGCCTATAAAGAAATGATAGGAGCTCCTAGATGGTATGGGCCGTGTGCAGTTGGCATGAAAGGAAAACGTTGATACGTCTAGACTCGACTGTGATAGGACTGCGGTACGTTAACGTCCTTTCTGACTATATGTATTCCTTCATATGCTGCATGCATTCCGACAAACGTAGATAATTCCAACAGGATAACGCGCCATGCCTCAAGTCTACAGTATCTACCGAGTAGCTTGAGGGACACCCTTCGTTCTCTCTGTTGGCCACCTAATTCACCTGACATAAACAATATCGAGCATATCTAGGATGTTTTTCTGTTCTTAGGAGATTTTCACCACCTCGCACTTTCATGGCTTTGTTGGCTGTCTTACAGGAATCGTGGTATGTACTGTCAACAAAATATCTTTAAAAATTAGTTGCATCCATGCCACCCCTTGGTGAGGCACTTCTGAGTGCTCGTGGGGGATATTAGATTGGTGTACCTTTTTTTTGCATTTTAGTGTATATCAAATTTTATTCCGAATATATCATGTTTCATATATCGAATTTCATAGCAACGCAGATTAGGAAGATATTTACCTATTAAGGTGTGTTTATAGTCAGCCAGTTATAAGATTCCAGTAAGTCACTCATGCGCAAAATTAATATTAAGCATGAGCTGAGAGAGTGGAAAATAGCACTTTCTTGTCTTGATAGAGCGCAAGTACACCTTCTGAACAGTTTTTTGCGCATGCGTGGTCTTACTGGGTAATTTAAAACTGACTGAATGTAAACCCATTTTCATATTAAAAAATCACATAAACATTATGTTTTATTCAATTATTGATTGGTAGATACAGAGTCACCTGACCCACGATATTTGAGGTTTGTTTTACCAGTAATGTCTGAAATATTAAATAAACTTTATCTTTACATTGTATTAAATATTTGTATTGTATACTTAATGGTATAATGGTGTCAAAAAGTAGAAGTAATATTTTAATCAACATCAAATTAACACCAAATAATACGTATAAAATAATATTATTTCAATTAACACGTATAAAACAATATTATTTGTTAATTCTACTTTTTAGGCACACCATTTGTATCAAAAATAACGAATATGTTTTCTTTGTTCTGTTTTAAAATTTAAAAAAAATCATTTCTCGGCTTGCAATCGTCTGAATATCTTAAGAATACATGCGTTCATCCTGTATTGTTCCTTAAAATTACAATGGTTGTCATCCAGTGAGTTTAGTTTGTAACCAGAAATATTAAGCCTTTTTGTGCTGGGGAGTTAACGAGTATACAGATACATTTGTTCATATACTACATAGTATTACTGCTTTTAAAAATGAGGCAGATATGTCATTTATGTTGAAAATGTTACAATTTCTTGTGAGACTCGCCATGACCATCATTAAGTCAAAAATTCAGAATTTTGACATAATTAATTTTATTATTAATGAATAAAGCACAATATATTTACATGGTCAACTGTATATAGGTAATTTGCATACAGGTTAAAATATACAGCATTAAAAATATTGTTTTTAACGATGTATTCAGTTATCAAAAATTAAGCAACGTGAAATATTATATTTCTAAATACCTTTTAGCTTTTTTAAGAAAGTTTTTATTTAATTTTTTAAAGTTTCTTCAAATTTTAGGAGTTAATTCATTATTTCTACCGACAAAGTTAAAATTATGATGAAATTTCTTCTTTTTTTATTTGGATTTGAGTTTTTTAACTCATGACAGTTTTTAATTAAAAAGTTTTTTTCCCATTTACTTTTGATTATTGGAGAGAAGGAATCGATATTTCAAAAAATCCACTAACCTGAAGACATGCATGATTCCAGGACACTAGGGTTAAAAAACGAACCCACCCCAGTATATACATTTTTAAAAACATTATATTCTCTGAAGTTACAACCTGCGACAGCTGGTAATAAAATTGATCTAAAATAAACCCAAGCGTTCACAAAAGAAATCATTTTAAGTTTTTTAGGGACACTTTGACGTGAGTTTGAAAAAATGATCTGTAACTTCCATAATATTTACAATTATAAATCAATGACTCAAAATTGAAAAGTAGTTGAAATAAGAAAAAACTCGTACTTTTTTTATATTTACGAAAATGTTTTATTATTTTTATTAAATTATTAATTATTTTTATTAAATTATTAATTATTTTTATTATATTAATTTTACAAGTACCACATATATATTCTTCACAATTTTCCTAAATAATATAATAACAAAGTTAAGCTTGATGTAAAAAATATCCTTCAAGTAATGATTTTAACAACTCAACATTACCTTGAGCATTTATTAAGAAAAGGAATGATTCTTGAAGCACATTTAATAATTCTTGACGATTAACAACTTAATTAAATTTAAAAAATACCTAGTTAAATCTTAATTAATAAAAACATATATCTTGATTCTCCTAACGACACCATTTTATGAAACTCCTTGTGACAATCTTGCAAAATCTTTGTACATCTGACCTTAATCCTTCTCTGGAGTATCTAATCCATCCTTGAGCAAAGATCCTCCCACGTTACATCGAGAAATTTGGATATGAAATGATTCAATGTTTGTTTCTTGATAATCCGAACTTACCAATACTTATGTAATACTTGTCGAGGTTTTTTTGCCTTTTTGAAATAAATGAATTATTAGATTACCTAACTTTTTATTACATAAATATATATATTTCTTTTATATCCATGTTATTCTATTTGTTTTTTTGTCCTATGTTTTTTTTTGTGCGTGTGTAGCTGTTGATTTACACATTTATACTTTGTAATGGTGGAGTTGTGCACCTCAGAATTGTTTCTTTAACATTTATTTAGAATTTCAATCATTAAAAAAATAAGTAAAATTTTGATATTTTACATCTTATCGTCCGAAAATATTACAGCACAAAATAGTTCTCCAGTCATCTTAAAATTGAAATAAAAAATTCAGTCTGTAAATATAATATTGTAGAAAATATTCTACAATATTATATTTAAAGACGGAGTTTCTTTAATATTTTTTACTTGGTTTTTTAATAAACCAATACATTCTTTCCCTGAATTTCAAGCAGTTTATTAGTTGTTTCATCAAATATTCCAGGGTGTGATTTTCTGCCAATTTTTGAAATCTAAGACAAACATATTCTGTTTCAAATCTGTGTATCCTAAAAGATGAATTTAAAAAATTAAGTTACAATACAGTAAAAGGTAGAAAAAAATGAAAAGGACGTTTAAGTTCTTACAGTCCCATGATGTCATGGCATTAATTTCCTTTAGAAAGGTTCATGTATACAGTGAACAGATCGTATCAACGAAAATTAAAATGATATAGTTTCAATGTAGGATATTTTGATGGAATCATAAACATGAATTTATATCCAAACAATTTGACTGAAAATAAATATAACTAATATACTAGAAAAACCAGCTGGACATCAAAAATCATTAGTTACGGAATAAAAGGTCACGTATGTGTTCCATATTTCCTCTAAAACTATTGGTCTAATGTAAACAAAACTTTAAACATTTTTTGCTAATTAACTGAAAAAATGAAACAGTAATAGACATTTCTGCTACAATATCTACAGGAGATGTCACAAAATATTCAAAATGTTAAAAAATTTTATTGTATGTTTAAAATTGACGGAGCTTCCGATAGATTTCTGTAATATTTTAAATCATTCTTTATTATTTTGCAAGATTTTGAATCAACTATATTATTCTGCAATATTATGCATTATACTTTTTAACAAAAACATCTAGAAACTTCTGGAATATTTTAGACATTAATTCTATTGTGTGTGTGTGTGTGTGTGAGAGAGAGAGAGAGAGAGAGGAGAGAGAAAGATTGAGAGAGAGAGCGTAGCAAAATATTTGTGGAAGGTACATCAGGTTTCTGCAAAATAAATATTTAAATTTTTTATTAATAAGATTAACTATAAAAGTACGGAGTATCATTGTACGGAGTAAAACTCAGTTTCCTGATAGTAAATGAATTATAGATCTTAATAACGTTTTGGATGATGTCACATGTGTACCTTTTAAATAACAGTGACGTTTTGAAAGGATGTCCGTGGAAGATATTAATCATTGTCGCCATTCGTAAGGAAATGCATTAAAATATTTTTTTTTCAAATATATTACGCTTTGTAAAAAAATTGATAAGAAAGACACACTGGTGAATAAACATACGAGAAGTAGTTACTAAACTATAGGTGGTTTATTTTCGCTATGCCACTTTCTTTCTTTTTACTTCAGAATACAGGTGAACTCAAAAAATTTATAATTCCTTATCAGTTGAATGATTATACGCGGAATGATTTATTGTTCATAACATGGAAGGTGCGTAAAATGATTTCATCGATCTTCCCGAAGACATAGAAAATGTTTCATCAAACAGATGAGATAAAAATGTAAGTTAATTTAATTTAAACAAATATTATACATATTTGTACAATTCCATTAGTTATTGTAATGTTTATATTTTGAAAGTTTCAAATGATTTTTCAAATTCCTTGTGTTCAATTGTTGTTGTTACTTATGGCACTTGCCATGGACAAGCCCCGCAAATACATCAGCAAAATTTTAAGCCGAAGATATGCGTCTCTTGTTTCAAGTAGAGCCAACTAGGGCCAAGAGTACGACTTTAGCTAAGCACTCATCACTGTCGCTTGCACAGCCCCTTTTACAGGGGGGCACAGTCACACATCTCACAGATAGCACACAGAAGAACAACCATGCCTGAACTGGGACTCCCAGAACACAAGGAAGAAGCACTTCCTCTGTGCCAGAAAGCTGACAAGTTCAATTCATACTATGCATTATATCTTTGTCTTAAAAATGCTTCTCTAATATCAAAATAATGAAGGAATTGATAAAAATTGTGCATTTACCTTTGTGTTTGATTACAATTTGGCATCCATTTTTTTTCTGCAAATTCATTAACGTAACATTCTCAGAACTAATGCCCCTAATCAAACGAAAAATGAGCTAAGTTTAATTTCAGTACATGAATATCATTTTTACCCTTTTGTAGAAATTTAAATTCCTTTACAAGACAAAAAAAATCTTTAAAAAAATCTAAAAAAGAAAACTCCAGAAAATAAAATTTTTAAAAACACACTTTTATTTCATTGAAGAATTTTTATTATTTTAATTACATTCGAATTTCTAATCTTGATAATTTTTGTTTCTCAAACATGCCACTAGATGGCACAACAGGAATGGAATCAAAATAGACAAGGAAATAAATTACAAATTTCATTTTTTAAGCATGAAATTAAATGGGTGAAATAAAAATGTTAAGAATTTTTTAAATAACAAATTAATCATGCTTAAGCTTTAAGAAATGCTCTTTTCTTTGCTGATTGCTGAAGCGATGACATAGCCGTAGATTACATGTATCCATCGATATAAACAAAGAGTAAATTTTTAAAACAAAATAAATATATAAAAATCAAGACTAAAATATATCCACTGATGTTTTAGATTAGAGATTTGAATCGGCTTTCTTTCTTTCATTTTTCTTTGACAATAAATCTATGAAGAGGGGAAATTTGAAGAGAAAACAAGTTATTTCATCTTCAGAGAGGAAAAAATATTCTTATCAGTCAAAATACACAGTAAACTCCAAGTTTAAAACCATATTTATGAGAGTGAGCGCTGGGTTTTCTAAATTTAGGTAAGAGGAAAGTTGTAAAGAAGGTTTATTGCATTGACGATCGAATTGCTGAGTACTTCAACTTTTTGGTGTGTTGTGAACATTTGAAAATAAATTTTAGAAACACCGTTTTGAATGTAATTTAGACGAGTTATTCTGTCTTTAACTAAAATACGGACAGATTTTTACAGTCTAGCAATTGTAACTCTCAATTTTACATCAAATACTATTGTAAAAAATAAAAAATAGGAATTTAAAAATATAAAACAAATTTAAAGATCAAAATACAAAACAAATACTACTGTAGAAAAATAGGAAATAGAAATTTTTAAATATCTAATAAATTTAAAGAGCAAAGTAACTACTTTTTGTATAGTTACAGATTGGACTATGAAATTTGAAGTTCCCTTGAAGAAATTTATAATACAAGCATATAAATTATGATTTTTTTCCTTTTTTAATGAAATTTGCATTGTTGATTTTTAAAGTTAGTAATTAAAATGAATTCAGTTTTAAAATCAAACAGTCGACGGAAATTATTTTGAAAAATTGAACAGATATGATTTAAATGTTCACACTTGTTTTGAAATTGCGTTTCTAAATTGTTTCCATACTTTAAAAAATTCAATTACTAAATAAACATTTAAAAAAAATTGTTTACACTAATCGTAATTTCATAATTTTTTTTGTCATGTTTTGATTTTTTCACTTGCGTTTTTTGTCTTTTTATTAAGTCGATTTTCTATTTGCTATTTTAAGATTTCTATGACGGCGTCCTGGTATAAGGGCAGCGCGACTTTTTCGTGATCTGTATGTCCCGGATTCGAGTTCCGGTTCGGGCATGGTTGTTCTTCTGTGTGCTATCTGTGAGGCGTATGTATGTGTCCCCTTGTAAAAAGGGGCTGTACAAGCGAATGCGATGGGTGAGTAGCTAAAGTCGTACTGTTGGCCCCAGTTGGCGCTACTACAAAACAAGAGACGCTGATTAGGCTTAAATCGCTGACTACCTCAGTCAGCTTGTCCATGGCCATTAGAAACAACAACAACAAGATTTATGTTTAGGGTTCTCGTTTAAAACCCTAAATCGAAAGTGAAACTAAGTTTATTCTAAAATATCTATTTTAATAACTTGTAAAACTGAACTAAATAATGGTATGTAATTCAACATCAAGTATTTATTGTTCTTTCGTTAATGACTTCCAGTCTTCAGACAATTTAAATTATAAAGAACTGATGAAATAGTTTTTTTTTTCTAATTTAGTACGTAATTTTTTACGAGCAAAATTAATAATCACTTCTCGACTTCATGAGGAATTATTATCTTTTAGGATTTATAGAAATGTATTCCTCAATATATAAAAATCTATTCTCGGTACAAAAACTGTTTTTCTAATTAAAATCCAAAACTCCTGAAAAGATTTCGTTATATAGAAGTTTTCGATGCATAGAAATTCAATTTATGATGCTGAAATTTCTTAAACCATTCAGAAATTATCCTATTATAATAAATTTCATTTATATAAATCTGTACATTTACATGCATAATAAGAATTTTTTTTAAAAGAAAATCAGAAATGGTTCAAAACTTTCAACCATAAAATTGAAATATATGGGAATTTTATTATTATTTCCATTAATAAAATGAATAGCCAAATCAAAATATTCCAGAATTTTGTCTTATTAATGTAAGAGATAATTCAAAAACCCGAAGAAAACTTCAAAAAAAAATTATCATTAACAAATGAAGATTTGACAATAATCTTTGCATAAAAAGTATAAAAATGAAACCTGGATTTTTTTGCTTGCAACCAGCCAATAATTTATTTTTCTCATAGTTTATCATTTAAACCGTAAGATTTTTTAAACCTTGTTAGAGTAATTAGAATAACATGTGATGACACACTAATCGGAATAATGGCGTATTAATGTTGAATATGTCGTTTTTTGTTCATGAGTATATTTTTTAGACGTGAAACCACATTTTTCATAAAATGAAAAAATGAAGCAGCATATCTGTTCTCATGTTATACGATCAGAAATGTTACTTAATGTTGTGAAAAGTATAATGTTTTGTCTAAGAACTGTATCATTGAGGAAGGATGACATAACAAAGCAAACAGTCTCAAATCGTTAAAATATCTTATCCTTTGTTTAGTATCATTCCAAAAGTGAAGAACCATCTGACGGCTTAAATTGCGAGTCACACTTATCAATTATTTTTTTTTGTAATAAAAAAATACTTTTTCCATCATATTGCATAAATGGATCTTTCTATAGTTACTCATTTGCAGTCATTAATATTTCTAGTTTCTGAGTTTCTAAAATACCCAGTATATTAATTTGATAGCATTAACAGAATGTTGTTATTGTTCCTAATGGTACTTGCCATGGACAAGGTAGCTGAACGCCGTCAGCTGTTTTAAGCCGAATGAGCGTCTCTTGTTTTTAAAATAGCCTCAATTAAGGCCAAGGCTACGACTTAACTACTAACTCAGCACATTCGCAATTGCACAGCTCCTTTTTATCAAGGGAGGAGACAGCACACACCTCACAGATTCAGAACCGAAGAACAACCATATCC
The DNA here is from genome assembly GCA_026289955.1 of Argiope argentata. Taxonomy (NCBI): domain Eukaryota; kingdom Metazoa; phylum Arthropoda; class Arachnida; order Araneae; family Araneidae; genus Argiope; species Argiope argentata. The sequence goes on along the minus strand of JAOUZG010040215.1, from coordinate 9,257,033 downwards.
GAACTGGGAATCGGACCCGGAACACCCAGAACATGAGGAAGACACACTACCTCTATTCCAGGACGCCGGCTTAACAGTATTATTACAACAAAGAGTGTTATATATACATCTGCTTACAAAAGACATTTTTAGGCATAGAGTTGTTGTTGGTGAAGTTTCAATATTTTACAATAATACAATATTGAGTTCAATGAGTACTTTACTTGATGTATTTTTCCATGAAGGACATTTTTTATACACTAAGATGTTGCTATAGGCATTTTAGTGTTTTAAATGATAAACCAAATGAATCTTATTCTAGTTGCTCTTGTTCATAAAAGAATTTTTAGGGTATTTAGGGATTTTTATCCATTTTATTAACTTAATATTAAGGTAACACTTTATATGAGATATCTCCTACATGCATCTGCTCACAAAAGAAATTATTCTGGAAAAGTAATTTTTATGTAAGTTTTAATAATGGTTGAATGCTCTTTGAGATGAATCTGTCCACAAAAATTTGTATGCTTAGAATTTTTTTGTGGTTTGCTAGATTACCATAATTAGACTATAGAATTTTTTTTGATCGTAGAATTCATTATTATAATATTTTCAATAGTTTTTCAACTGATGAAAAACTTATCGATAATGCATGATGCTAATACAAATAATATGCTTAATACTCAAATAATATGCTCTTTATTATAATTACTGCAGGCTTCCTGGCACAGAGGTAGCGCGTCTTCCTCGTGTTCTGGGCACCTCGAATTCGAGTCCCGGTCAAGGCATGGTTGTCCTTCGCTGTTCTATCTGCGAGGTGAGTGAATGTGCCCATCCCCCTGTAAAAAGGGACAGTGCAAGTGAATGAGATAAAGTTTGTGTCCTCTTTATATGAGCTAGAGGTTAGACTTTTGCCGTCGGGGGTTCAAGGGCCCATACCCTCAAAGGCTACTGCACACCTCATTCCGTTACAAAATGGACATGTCATCAACATAAGAATTACTTATTACACTAAGATTTTTTTAAATTCTTTTTTTAATATTCAGCCAGAAATAATTAAAGCAGCTAGTTTGCTTTTTAGTACTTTCTAAAAATCTTAATTATTTTTCTATGTTTATTTTTCTTCAAATTTCCTTCATTTTTCTATGATCTCATGAGTTTAAATTGTGAACCTAAAATATTTAAGCTCGTCTCGTCTAAAATAAATTCTAAGAAAACAGAATAGAAAAAAAAAATAATTTGACAGAATATTTTACAAAGAAACTTGAATGATTTGAACAAATTAAAATGAAAAATGTTATATTCAATAATAAAATCTGTATTTTATTTGAAATAACAAAGTCAATTTTTTAATAATTATCTTTTATTATACAAAAAAAAACAACATCTTAAGTACATGTTTATATTATGATGGAAAAATGTAACCCTTAAGAGCCATCAGCGAAATCAAGTTCAAATAAACTTGAAGTTATTCTGATATTAAGGTATTTAAGGTATGGTAAAATTTTATTTTATTTTCATCAATATCTCCATGTTTTTCCGTTTAGAAATATTTTCCCATATTTATGAAAGCAATTCTGATATTTATAGGGTAAAAAAAAGAAATATTTTAAAACGTATGTCAGACATATATTGCGGTTAAGTTTATTTCATTGATAAGATATCTATCACGGTATTAAAAACAGTTATCGAAACAAAAAATGATTCTAGATTTAGATCACACTGACCCATATTTTTTAAGAAAAATATTTTTCAATAAAAATATGTGAAAGCAAACTAAAAAATATGAAAAACTTTTTGAAAAATGCTTCGTCTTCTTATTTTTTTTTAAGATAACAGTAAAAAAATGTAATAATAAAGTCTAGATTTAAAAAAAAACTGCTCAAAATTTTAGATTATTTGTAATTTAATAATTTATAGATTTTTGAAAAATATTATCTTACTGCTATTAATAAATTGGGTTATAAATTTATAAAACTCTTTGTTTATTTTAATATTTCAGAAAGTTCTAAAGCTTGAAAAATTATTCATGTTTTAAATTAAAGAAATGACTTTTTTTTTATTTGACTTCACCGCATACTTCCCAAAATAGAACAAATATTTCTTAAAGAATTTGGAAATGTGAGATTTGCTTCGATCTTTTTTGATAAATGTTC
>JAOUZG010040215.1:9239002-9254498 GCA_026289955.1 Argiope argentata | reverse complement strand
ATATATATATATATATATATATATATTCGGCTTAGTTATTTATTTTAGCTACCTTTATTCATCTGAACCTTTTCTTTCGATTTTTTTTGTAATAAGCACACTGCCATAAGCGCGCTTTATTTTTTTTAACTAGCCGCCTTTGATGACCAGCTGAATCGCCAGAATTAATGACCACTAAAACTCTTGATGAAATATTTTATATAATTTGGTTTCTTAATAGCTTTTTCTGCGAAATACTTTTAAATTTCAGATTTTGATATTTATATAGTTCAGTCATACTGTTACGTAGGCCTTAAACAGTTCAGGCAACTTCCAAATCATACTATTTAATTACGATTAGGCGATGCCCAGCAATTGAATTCTAAAAATGAAAAGAAATAAGCTGATTTTTTGGGGGGATACAAATGATAATTTCAAATAAAAACCTGTTTCCATTCTATTTTTGAGTTTTGAATCAAATGTGATAAGCAAACAAAAAAAAAAGATTTCTTTTACAAATTGTAAATATACATTTTTATTTATAAATAATTTACAAAAATTTACAAAATTACAATATTTGTGCATATTTACAATGAAAACTTCGTATACAGAATGCCGGGTTTCAATGACTTAATAAATAAGCTAACAAAAAAAAAAGATACCTTTTCCATTATGATTGTTGGTGAAACCTTAATATCAGTTACATAAAAATGCTAAAATAGTTAAACATATTTAAGTTAAAAATCTTGTAAGATACAAAAATTTTAAATAATACTTAATGTATTTCAGTTGTGCGTAAGAAAAAGTTTCCCAATACTTAAAAATTATATTATTAATTTCTTCCAATTTTGACAAATCACTAAATTTATATGACTTTCCTAAACAAATCTGAATGTTTAACATTCTCATATCTGTTTTAAATATTTTGAAGAATATTAGATTTTAAATCATTTCTATATTGTTTTCATTTTGGACATGTTGTTGATATAAATGTAAACTATCGAATCATCAATAGCACGTCAATTTTTTTTTCATTCGTATTGACAATATCAAGTTTAGAATACTAAAGCAAATGTTTTTTTAAAAATATTTTGCAATTTCTTAAATTTTTTTCCTGAATGTTTGGTAGTTAAAATTTACATAAGTCTAGAATAAAAATTACTAAAAAAACAAAAAATGCTTTTTTTAAAAAATAATTTTTTTTGGAAAAGTCATTATAAAACTGTTTACTTAAAACCATTAAAATTGGCATTACTTTTTCCTAACTAATTCACACCTAAACAGAATACTTTGTATGCAAACTTGCTGAAAAGGAGGTTTCCAAGCTCAGCAGTACCAGATTCACATGTTGACCTGTAATTTCCATGCAAGAACCAAAGCCATTCATAATTATAATAAATATTTGACTTTCTCATCTGTTGTTTCTATCACAGGAAGTTATGTACATATTTTGGGATCCAAACCATATATACGAATATACAAAAAAAAAATCTTATCCATAATTTAAAATTCTAACCTTTTACTAAGGGCTTAGCGCCAACTGGACCAAAATAGAAATTATTTCCTAGCTCAACACCGAACATAACTTTTCCACCAGCGCTTAAGACATTGATGATTCGAGGCAAAACCTTCAGGATATTGCCAATTTGCAAAATTGGCTTTCCACCTCCAATGCTAATTGCAATCTCTTTGGGCTGTGGGGAAGCGTAACCACTTCCAATTGAAATTCCATTTCCATACCCGCCATCTCTACTCTGAGGAACATGCTGGTAAGTGCCTGCTGGCTGTTGTTGCTGAAGAGTTACGAGTTGCTGTTGCTGGAGTTGCAGAAGTTGTTCTTGTTGGCGCCTTTGCTGTTCCTTCAGTATCTGTTGCTGCAGTTGGTGCTGTTGCTGTACTGATAAGGGTTGCTGAACTTGATGCAACTGTTGTTGGGCAGGTTCTTCGTCCTCTTGGGGCTGACCGCGACCAACGAAATATTTCATGAAATCGAAGCCTCCATCTTCTCGTCGGTTAATGCTTTGAGTTTCAGTGGTGTCTGTGTCGCTTTTTCCTGAGCTGTTGTTCCTTTGGAAGTTGTTGTTTTGCTCCTAAAAAATATTATTAACGCAACAGCATTAAAATAATAAAGAAAATAATCTAATGACTTTTCAGAAAATATGTGACTTTTTCCTGGTTCGAAAAGTGATAAAGCATGTGGTTGTTAAAAAAAAAAAACTTTCAAAAGAGGCGATAAATTTCATCTAATAAATTTATTAAAATTAAATCAAATGAAGAATTAAAATTAAATAAAATTAAGGTGATAAATACCATCTAATAAATTTATTAAAATTAAATCAAATAAAAAATTAAAATTAATTCAAATACTTAAAACATTTGAATTAAAAACTTCTAATTTCTTTTTTCCATATTATTTAATATTAAATTTCCGAATGAAGAATGTCATCAATTCAAACGCAATTAATCAAATCAATCGTTTAACTATTTTTGGAAGCATTTTACATTGTATTACTAGATAAATAATTTCTGTAGAGAGATTAGACTCTATAGTCTCATGATGAGGTAGATGAAAATAATAGACGAGTTTCAGGAGCAGTTATTTAACTATTTTCTGAATTCCACATTTTACAAACCTTCAACCTTTTGATAACTTTCAAGAAAGGAAGTGGAAACTATACCTGGATGTTAATAAGGTAACGCCATCTGTTGTATCAAAAGAAAAGTTAATATAGTTATGTAACCACTGCATTTCATAATAAATCATTGAAAAAAGTTTTGCTGAAATGTGACAGAAAATTGATGTAGCATTTATTTTATTATTGCTGTTAGTAAAAAGAATGAAAATTGCATTGCTAGTCAGATTCTAGTGAATGTACTTCAGTGTTCCTTCTGTCAATTAAAGCATATATTGAAATTTCAAAAATACAAGAGAGGGAGAGAGAGAGAGAAAAAAGGATAACTTAAAAAACTTATTTGTATATCTTAGTTTCTTTTATTTATTAATTTCAAATTGTATGAGAAAAATCCGAATATATTTTCCTAATTTAAATAGAATAAGATCTCGTTAAAAGTTAGCTACAAAGATTTTTTCTAAAATGGTCAAAAAGAAAGGAAATAGTAAAAAGTTAATAAGAATTTCAGTACTCTTTATTAAACAAACATCTTAAATTATAATTAACAATAAAATTCAATGAACACAATTTTATTCGTGAAAACCAAGTCAATTTCTCGAAAAACTCAAAGTAGAACGTTGAGATGAAAGACCTTTCAGCCAAGCGTTTTCCCTCTCCCATTTCTAAATGTATGATCTCCATATTTTGTCAACAAGTTATTTGCCTTTATTTGTGTCAAATACGTAAATCGATTATATACGACTTATTTCCAGACTAAGAGAATCGTCTGACAAAAGAGATAGCGGCCAAAACACAATTTAAAACGTCAACAAAATTAATAAAGCTATTTAAAGCATTTTCGAAGCGAATGAATACCAGAGGATGAACGATGGGAACAAAGGTATTCGTTACAGTTGAATTACATTAAAAAAGAGTCACGCTTTTATGAAGACGCTTATCTTTTCAATTTCGATGCGTTTAAAATTGAGCAACATTAAAAACGACTTTATAATCATTCATTATATAAGCCAAAAAAAAATTTTATGTGCTTTTGTCTTGTCTATAATATTCCAAAAAGTTATCTTTTTATATAATTTCAACTAATTTTGTATATAAATAGAATAATATCATTGTTCTTGAAGAATTTACGAAACTATCATTTATGTCTTGTAACTTTAAGATAGGGAAAGCAAACCAAAGAAAGTTCCAAAAAATATTTTTGTGTTACAGAAACCTCAGCTTGAGGGTTTTTTTTTTGTAAGTGCCAATGTTAAATTATTTTATTTATTCTAAATTATTTATTTTTAAATTTTACTTACGTTTTTCAATCTATGAATGGCAACGTTTTGAAAGATTACGTAAGAACACCTTATTTGGTAGTAGTGCGAGAGGGGTGGGGTGCCCGGTTTAAAAATGACAAAAAACTGGAAAAATTATAGTATCAAGTAAAGAATATGAAAAAAAAATACGTTGTGTTCTTTTATAACACAATCGAAATTATGCCACAAATAATTAAAATTAAAAAATTATCAAATTATTATTCCACTCTTAATTTCCGTTTATCTGATACGAAACATAAAAATTAAAATTTATAAAATTAATACTACGAGATGTAAAGTAATATACTTTTTAAAATCATTTTCTTATATATTTTAAACCCTTCCCTAGATCTCACTACAATTTTTCACTTCGTTTCCTAGTTTAACCCTATATAATCAAATTAATAATAATGTCAATAATTATTAAATATTAATTTTAAACTAGCATCGATTAAAGTTAGATAAATTTTTACCCCTTTCTCACTTGCAAAAATAAAAAATTCAAGACGCAAAAAAATATTCTTTAAAAATTTAAAACAGCGCATATTTTTGTTAATTAAAAAATGAAAATAATAAAAGGAATTTAACAAAATCGGCCTTTCAAAGCTCGAATTTTCCCAAATTAAACATGTTGCCCATTATTTAAAAATAATATAATTTTAATTCAGAATTGATTTATTCTTATTGTTTTTACCAAAATTTTTCCAATTAAAGATAACTCTACAAAAATTTAAAAATAAACTAAAATTTAAAATGTAAAATGCAACTAAAATGTAAAAACTTAATTTTTCATCGAAAATCTGCTGATTAAAAAAATAATAAAAGTTTAAATCCTTCTATGAATATTCTAACTAAACATAAATTATATTCACATCTTAATGTATTTTAATTTTAATAAACATTTAATAAGTTTCTTTATTTCGATATTCACTATAGATTAATTTTACTATCATATTTTTTTCATTCTCTCATGATATTACGATTTTTGATTTAACTTTCAGATTTTCTTAAAATTCCTATTTTAACATGCTAATTAACGCGTGCAGTAGAATTTTTTTAATTTATTAGTTTTCTAGTGTGTTTATTCTATATTTAATACATGATTAGGTTTTCATGGAGTGTTGTAAATAATTTTTCTCAAATTCATAACCAGATGGCGCCACACGTATATTATTACATTTTGAAATGGAATAGATTATTAATTATTAAAATATGTAGAATTGAAAAATATTAAAAGAATATAATAAATTTAGTATGAATTTATTAATCTATTTTTTAAAAATATTCATGTAATTAATATTAAGCACTTTTTTAAGTTAGCCGAATTTTTACAAAAATAAAAGAAGGATTTTAGTTTTGTTTGATTAAATACAAAATTTGCTCTATCAGTTGATCCAATATTCTGTATCTAGTCACATTTTGGAAAATCACGTTTTGAAATCAACGCCATCAATAACGCTTTTTTTTCTTAGTTTAATAGAGTGCACGTGTTAATATATAAATTAAGCCTATAGAATGTAGAAAAAACATTTATAGTAACAAATGTTATAAAAATTTTAGACAAAGAAGCTTTAATTCAGCAAATATATTCGATAAAATTTTTAAAAAAAGAAGAATTAGGTTATCAAATTGCCTAAATCTATAATCCAAATCGAGCGTAATAAGGTTACATTCGCGTACTTTACAAAAACAATTTCTGATTACTAAGAAAACATATATATCCCAAAAATACTTTAAAAACACCATTGTTTATTTATATTTTTCATACGATTTTGAAATAGTTAATCTGGATGCTCTAAATATGTCTTATTCATAGAATTACAGAAGCTTTAAATTGAAAACAAAGTCTTTTCTATGGGTAAAAATTACTGTTAGTACCTCATATAAACATAATTAAATTTTTTAAACATTTTGATACTTACAGAAACTTAATATAAGGTGGTGAAATTCTAATCCTTCTCATTAAAGGAAAAAATTTTACGTGATATTTATGTAGCATGTATTTTAACGGTATGTACTCTCGGCAACACCAACAAAAAAATTGAGCACCTTTGTTGTTTTGCTAATTATTATCGCATTTTACGTACTATAATTAATTTATTATTATCTCAAAAATTTTCCCTTAAAACTATTCCATTTTTTCTAAATCGATTTTTCGTGTTAAAAATAGTTATGTAATAATTATTTTTAGAATTCTGATGATGGTTTTGGGAATAATTTGGAATTGAAAAATGACGCTTCCGATGTTAATCGAGCATGATTAACTTTTCATAAAATATTTTATTTTTCTGTTAACAAGCTGAAATTTATTAAATTAACTGTCACAAATAAACAAATTTTCGATATTTTTTATAAATTTTAACGCATTTCATTGCTTATATTAGATATTTAATTTTTCTTGAAATATTCAAACGCAGGTAGGCAATTATTAAAAATATAAAAAATTACTAATGTGAAAAGTTGTCATTAAAAATATATAAGTCTTAAAGACATTTTTCATATCATTATATACGTGTGGGAATGATGGCTCACATTAATTAAAACTTAGAATACAGAATGCAATCTAGTTTAATATTTTTAAGTTTTTTATGTCTTATAATGATTTCTTTTTTGGTCCTACATTTGATTCTAATTACTTACTATTTTAATTTTTTTATAAGTCGGCCATTTTATGTTTTCTTTAAAAATTTTATGAATTTTTCAAACAAAAGGAAATAAAATCGTCTTCCTTATCTGATTTTCAAATGTCAAAATGTATACAATTAAATTATATTTACTTACTTTACTCGCACCTGTATCTTATTTCTCTTCTTAAGATAATTTTAATTATATAATTTGTTCCGATGGAAGATAATAACTTACTTTGCTGAATAAAGAATTTCTGAAACCCAAAAATTAACTCTTTAGGAAAAACTGAAATTATCGCAAAAAGGCTCAATCATTGCCATATTAAGGTTCGGAGAGGTTTGAAAAAATTAGAGCTGAATTGCTATAATTGTTTTAGGCATCAAAAATCATTTCTTTTAATTTTGTGATATCAAAAAATAGAATAAATTTGTATATAATTCATCATCGTTTTTTATAGAGCAAAAGGGGTTTGTTTCATGAAAGCATTTTTTTCGATAATTTACGCACTAATCAAATTGAGAAATATTTTTGCGTTCGTAATGGACAGACGGCTATAGAGATTCGGATAACTAAAGTTTAATACACTAATTTTCCACAATTCAGTTATTTTTTTATGTCCCTTCTTTTATTCTAATGCATCCATCCAGTTGCTCCAGCCTAAACTCAACAAATTTCCTTAGTTGAATTAGTCTCGCTAATATTTTAGGAATTATTCTGTTTTTGGATTAAGTGTTCTGATTAGTAAATGTCCGCTTAAAATATAAACTAGTGTTATTTTAGGGGTGCTTCGCCAAAATTTCCATTAAAGCTTTATAAATCCATCTTAAGAAAATTTTTAAGCGTTATAGACTCAAAATATAATTATTCTAATATGAATTATATGTTTGAATTATTAGGGTTACATTTGCTTTATTATATGACAATAAAGTAAATGCTGACTGTTTTTTTTTTCTTTCTTTCTTTCTTGCAAAATTTTAATAGTTGCAGTAATTCGAGATTTTTTTTTCATTATTTATTTTATTTTTTTCATTATAACTGGATGGGGTTAAATTTTTGTATTAAACTGGATTACATTCGACTTTTTATTCCCCAAGCAGCAGACTGCGTTTAACTTCACACTCTTATATTTTTTAATGGTATTAAATTGGTACTTTCGTATTTGACCACCGCCAACGGTCGCCAATGGCTTATTATCTTCTTGGCGACGGATTCAAATTTGGCGATAATCCGTCGACGCCAATGAAACCATCAAAATGGTAGATGACAATTAAGACTTGAACAATTTTTTAAATAATGGCGGTTTTTCGCCATTATTGGCTGTTTAGCAACTCATTGGCGACGCCTTCAAATTTGCTGATAAAGATCGACGGTCTAATACGTAGCATTAAATTTTGTGTACTCTAACATAAGGTTTTCGTATTATTTTATTATACTTATCCTTATAAAAAAAATGAAAGTACCTTGCTTATAAAAATTGAAGCAGTTGACCTAAACTCATTTAAGTTATTACGAAGTATAAATCACTTTGTCTCAAGATGTAAATTTTTGTTATTTGCACAAACTTATCGAAGCCTTCGTATACTTACGTGACTCAGATCATCATTTTTCTTTGCGCAGGCTGTTTGAACAACTAGGAACAAAATGACTAAAAATAAAACAAAATAGGATTAAAGAATTGCATGGTATCATCATATAATAACATTGTTACTAGTTTTATTATTCAGTATTTGCATTTTTGCAATATCAGTAAGTATTTAATACATGTATTGTATATATAGCAGAAAAATGTTTCTGAATTTTCTACTATCTTTAAAAAATGCCTTTATTTTCATTCATTATGAATTATTTCCTTTTGAAAACGATAAGTAAATATAGATGTCTTAGAAAACTAAGAAATGTATGTACTAAAGAAGAGGAAACGTTGATAGAATATTTCTTATTCAATTTCAATGTAATTGAAATAACTAGAGTATTTTTTATAATAATGCGAATATTATTAACACAGGCAAACAAAAATACTAAATAAATATTTTTTCAGTTTATAATGTAAAAAATATTTTTAAAAAGATCTAAAAAAAAACATTTTTGCCTTAACAAAGTACAATTTACATTTTGAAACTTTATATTTCTGAACATATTATATTTATTTATTTCATTTGATTAAATAAATTTGACTAATACGTTTATATAGTGCTGTAAATATAAAAGCATTTAACTTTTTTAAATATTACTGTTCATAAAAATAGCAAATAATTCACTACAACAGTAGTTTTGTAATGAGTAAATAAAGTTTATATTACGAAGCATTATTTATCTCTCGTTTGCTTTTACATACTAAGTTCCTTAATTTTTTTTATTAATAAATTTCATCAAATACGGCGTTTTTTAAATTCATCATTAATAAAACGAATAATTTTTATATTTTATAAAAGATTGTTGTTAATTTTTTCATAACTGAATATCATATTTGAAAAGCAAATCATCATATTCCTTGATTTTCATTTAATGTTACACTAAAATCTTAGCTAGCCTCACTGGTGATTAATTAAAAAAACTGCTTCTGTCAAAATTTTACTATAATTCTAAAATAGCAAACGGAAGAATTATAAAGAGAATAATTTATTTGTGAAGATTTGCGTTTTAGTCAAACTTTAATATTAATAAAAACCCATAAAGTAATATTTGTTGAATGAACTGTCAAATAATATATATTTTTTTGTTAAAAGGATTGCTTAATTTAATTATATTGAACATGCAGTTATTTTTATTTGGTGACGTAAAATCATTCCTATCATTAAATTCAAAAGCATGTATTTCTTAGAGACTAAATATAAAAAATATCTTTACGATATAAATAATACCACTAAATAAAATAAATATCATTTTTTAAACAAAAAGAAATGCTATTCATTTTGCCATAATTTTTCAATATACAAAATAAACACAGCAACAATTTCTTAATTGCTTAAAAATAATAACATGTGCAATTAAATATTTCACGAAATAATTAAAACATTAATGAAATAATTAAAAAAAATAAAATAAAATTTCATGGGCTTAAAATATATTGCTAATATATTAAATTTCAAAACAAATTCTATTTTCAAAGTTTAGAAAACTTTCTAAGTAAATCTGATACTGAATCTTACCGCAAGAAAAAGCTTGGTGCATGTTTAGACTTAGTAAACCGATCATTGTTGTTCACTGGATGCTTGCTCTGATCTGATTGAATGCCTGTAGGAAATGCCTCGCTCTATTTGTTTATTTTATACGAGAGTCACACACGTGGCCTGATACACTTTCTCCCATTGGTCCAGATCTTCCCGCGCATACAAAGAATGGCTGATTCCAGCTGCTCGACATTCGATGCTTTGTCGTTTATTGTTCTTTCTTTTATTTTTCAACTAATGATAGCTGGGGACAATTCTTCTAAGTATCAAGACTTCTTTTCAGAATAATTGGCATATGAACTACTTTCTTTTTCGATAATCGTGAAGGAAACCAGGTTTTGAACTTTAGAATATTTTCATTATTGTTCCGGGAAATGTTGTTTATCCATTCTTTTTTTAAGTACTTCCGATTTCGTTTTCTTCAGGAAATGGAAGATTTGTGATTCCGTCACGGTGGTGTTGTGTTCCTGAAATATAATTTTGGGGACTCTGCGGTCTAGTTTCGCGTGTGATTTGGACATTTTTATGTTTTGTTTTTCTTTTTTTTTAAATAAAAAATGATGGGTGCAGTGGTTTGTTCATAATTGTCAAATACGGACATGTTTCAGTCAAAGAATTTGTTTGCCTTGCATGTGTAATCGTGGTTTTTCAATCTTCGTGATATTTTAAAGGAAGTTGTTTTAACCTCAAGGTTATAATTTTGGAAAATAGCAGCATAAATTTTTCATTGCAAGGAATGTAATAATACGTTATGAAAAAAATTAGTTTGTTTAATCACCGTAAAGTAAAGAAAATGCTTACATAAGTTGCAACTATTTACATCGAGAATGTTTTAATATAGATTATTTAATTCAATTTTGTTTCAATTTCTATATTATATTCATTTTAATTCTGCTGCCATTAAAGAAACTACATTGCTTATATAGAATGTAAGTGATTCGAGTTCCTTATATAAAGACAGTAGAGTTTTTATGTAGAGTCAAACACGAACTATGAAGAAAGTTTTGTAATCATGAAATTCGAACTGCAGATTTTGATGAATCTATACATTTTAGATTTCTATTCTTTCTCAAAGCATATTTTTGTAATTATATCCATTTAGAAAGATGATACAAAACTACGTTAATCTACATGGATGAAATTTGGTGTATGCTGTATTTCTATCAAATTATGTAATATTTCTATCAAAATAAATTTCTATATTTCTATCAAATTTTGAAAGAAATCTATCATTCCGATAATAAATTAATTACAAAACAATTATTATAACTACATTTGAGAGGAATTTGACGGATAAAATTTAGTAAATTGATTCAAAATTTAAAGTCTTGGAAGAGAGATAGCGCGTCTTCCTCATGATCTGGGAGTCCCGGGTTCGAGTCCGGTTAGGACATGGTTGTTCTTCTATGCTCTATCTGTGAGGCTTGTGAATGTTCCCGTCTGTATAAAGAGGCTGTGCAAGCGAATGTGATGAGTGTGTAGCTAAAGTCGTACTCTTGGCACTAATTGGTGCTTCCTCAAAATAAAAGACCCTTATTTCGGCTTAAATCCGCTGATAAATCCGCGGGCTTCTCCATGGTAAGTGTCATTAGTAACAACAACAAAATTTAAAGTGTAATAATATTAATTTTGGTACCAAATCTGTTAAAAAGTTGATCATCTGTCGGTCTGTGTTCCCAGAAGCAAAGTGATAATTCATAAATGCAATGATATAAATTAAGTAAATTCTGTATATGATCATATTATCTTTACTGCATTTTAATAAAAATAATTGATTTCAATAGGTCTGAAAAAGAAGGCATCCAAAATACAGATTCGTATGGCAGATTCAATCAAAACACTTCATTAACGTTAAAAATATGTATTTTCTAATTATTTTTGATCAATGCCATACAACGTTTTCACTTCCTAATTCAAGGTCCATAATTTTATTCGGAGAGAAAAAATTATATTTATTGGAAAGCCTGCGAGAAAGTTTCGTGGAGACCATTTCATTAGTTTTCTTCTACAATAAGTAGCAAAAATATTGAGGAATCAAAATATCTGCAATTGCTTGTTTAGAATCAACTTAGACTAAATAGAAAATCTTGTGCCCTTTGTCTCATTTAAATAAATAAAATAAAATATTTACGTACGATTTGTATATATTAAAACAGATTAGTTATAGGTAAAAGATAAATTGAGTACAATGGAAACAGGTGAAATAAATAGGCTATCTAATTAAATAATAGATATCATTTTATTTTTAGGTTTTTAAACAATTTATTTCTTCGTTTATAAAAATAGTGTTATCGATGTTTCGGTCCCTTCCTGATGTGATCTAAATATTGGTCGCTTGTGAAATTCCAAAAGCAATATATGAATTTTGTAATTTAATTATCAGTGAATCTGTAATTAAATAAAATTTTGATTCCATATTTAAAATTATGATTCCTATTTTCGATTTAACGAAGCAAAAGATTTTAAAATATGAAAGTAGAAAATAAATATTGATGAAATTTATTTTTATTACACTAATAATTGTGTGTTTAAAAATGTTTTAATTCACATTTTTATAAAATGTATTGCGCCTGAACTAATGTGACAAAAACATATAAAAGCAGCTCATATTATGAGAATCGAAAAATGATTGGTTTGAGAAAAGTTCAATAAAGTACTTTCATTTTTTTTCTAAAAAAATTCCTTAAACTTTAAAGTTATTTTTTGAATAATTTTTAATTATGTCTTTCTCCTTGAAGGATTTCAAACAATTACAGAACAAATACTTTTTTAATACGGCAAAATTGAAAATAAAATTGCTTTACTTTTAGAAGTATACACAAGGTTTTCATAATCTTTTATTCTTTCCATTACTTGTGAGAATCAAGGCATGATCAATTTACAGTAAATATGGAATTGTTTATTAACAATAAGAGATTAGTCTCTCTTCTCTATCTCTCTGTAAATGATGCACACATTTGTGCATGTCCTTCACTTACATACACGCATTTACAAATCTGTCAAAACACAAGCATACACACATTCATGTATGTGTGCATGTTTGTGTTTTGGCACATATGTATATCGCATATAATTTGGCCTATAAAGCTTGGCAAATATGTACTTTGGAAAAACAAAATGTGACCTACTTGGTGCTTTTTAAAATTTTAATTCATTAAAATTAAACGAAAATTTGGCGTTTTTTCGTAATAGCTACTAAAATTTATAAATACTAATTAATACTGATTAATCTGAAATTATATTTAACCAATATTCTCGGGTAATCAGGTTGTTGCCTAATCCAACTAGCATAAAGTAGAACAATAATGATATTCAGTGTTGGAAAAAAGAATTTACTAATACTTGAAAATGATAATTTAGTTTGGTTTATCAATTCATTTATTTGGGAAACCAATAATAACTTCCTTTCCCTTCTTTTTCAGGTTAAGATGTTCTTTATAACATTGTTACTATGTAATAATTATCAATGTGTTCTCAAAAGATGTCAATAAAATCCTTTAAAAGTATAACATAACTTTTTTTTCGGTAACAATTTGTTCTTTTTAATTTTGTAGCTTTTATGTTTAATATGTCTGAGTTTAGTGACTATAATTTAATTTAAGTACTTTTTCCCTTATAAATTAAAAAAAAAAACAGTAGCAATACATTGATATCGATTTCACTTATTTTCAATTTTATATAAAGCTAGTTTTCCGCCTAGACTTCGTACGCGTAGAATATCACACAACTAACAATTTATTCAAAGTGCGTACCTGAAATAAAGCAAAACCGCAAATCAAATCCGCATTTCTTAAAAAATCAAGTCAAGTCTATTTTATTTATTGATAGAGATTGAGATAAAAACAACAGTATAATACAATTATTTTTTTAAACTTTTAATTAAAAGGAAAACACAGTTGTCAACAATTATAACACACTGCATATGCGTGAATTTTCTATGTCAGTTTGGGTAACACAATACAGGTTAGAAATTTTCGATTTTCTTTATTCTGTTCTATTTTAATTCAAAAGTACTTCATATGTTTAGTTTTAAATGCATTAAACACTAAAGTAAATAAATAAACAGAATCGTTTGAAATAATCCGTTGAAAGCAAGTTAAGCCTAAGCTCATTAGCGTGGGGAAAAAACTGATGTCTTACTCATTTGGCGGTGGAAAAATGAAGATTTTTGACGGTAAAGTAAGACAAGAGCAATTTTCATTCATTTCCTAACAATTTTTTCGTTTTTTTCCGACTGTATAAACTTTTCTCGTGTCTCAAACGAAAATATTTTTTTTTAAAAACTAGACGAACTCTCGAGTTTTGCACTCAGCAACACATTTTTCGATTCATTTTTATTTATATAGATAATAGATGAAATTAGATATATTTAAGGTCAATACTAATAATAAATATGAATGTATGAGTATTTGTGCATGAGAGGTCTGCAGAAGCGCCCATTTGCTCTAGAGCTACCAAATTTGGCGTATGTATACTGCGGAGTGTGTAAATGCGCACTTAGGAGCGGTTTCTTTTAAAATTTTAAATAACTCCTAAGTAAATGAAACTTAATATTACAGAACAAAAATGATTTTAACATCATCGTAAAATCTTCCTTTCCATTTTTTATGATCAAGATATCAACAGGTGATACTGTTGTAGTTATCCTGTCATGGGAAAGCTTTGCTAGGCATCTTCTTCTGTACAGCCGACCATTTAAGCCGAAAGGAGCTTCTCTTGTTTTGTAGTAGTGCCAACTAGGGCCAAAATTACGACTTAGCTACTCTCTCATCACAGTTACTTTCACAGTTCCTTTTTACTGGGGGACATTCATACACCTTACAGATAGAACACAGAAGATCAAATATGCCCAAATCAGGACTCGAACCAGCTCTTGGTGAGGATGCGCTAGCTCTATGTCAGGACGCCGGTTACATGTAATACTAGGTGGATATACTAATCTCTCAAGATGCCTAGTTTCTTCACAATTTTCATTTTCTTACTTCTTTCGGGCTCAAGCAAATAAATAAATGCATGTTAAACATGCTTATTGTATTTGTATTTAAAGGAATTGACTTTTGTTATAGGGAAATAGAAGCTTTAAAAATGTCACGTCTTGTTTATAATTTCACAATATGCATCTTATTACATTATAAATAATATCAAACAACATCAACTTATTTTCATTCCAATTCTAGTATCGTTTATTTTAACAATATCCAAATCAAAAGTTCTAAAATATATCACTGTTGCCAATTTTAATTTACAACTATTTACAAATTAATATTTATGATTATTAAACTATTTGTACATTATTTTTAAAGAAAATATTTATGATTTATGTCGCAACATACTATTTGCTGCTAACAAATTTAATTTATTTCGAAATTCGATATAGAACTACTGCCATTTGGATGCAAATAAAATGAAGGGGAAATTTTTCCATGTAGTCTCTAACTTCTGTAAGTATGCTTAAATTATTTTTCAAGTTTCTAAATAATTTTCGAAAACACTTGTATAGTTCTTTGTGAGGGGAAATGTGTAAATTGCTTTTTTATTGCAGTCAGTTACCCCATTACGACAGAATCTAGACGTATAAATAGTATTAAAACATACAAACTGCTAGTGGAAAACGAAAGCACCATCAGACTTATTTTTTTTACTAGTAATTAATTTATTGTGAAAAATTGTGATGAGGAATTTGGTACCAAATTTGATACGTGTATACATTCTGAACGTAAATTTATGCACTAAATTTCGTTCATCTACTTGTATTTGCTCTTTTTTTTCAATTCCTACTATTAGCCCA
>JAOUZG010040215.1:9209010-9238602 GCA_026289955.1 Argiope argentata | reverse complement strand
GCTTGTTTCCTCCCCTCGCTAATGAGGTTAGCGTTTTAACATGTTTTCGGCCAATTATTTCAAAGGATTTTGTTTATTTTCTTAACGTTTGATGAATTTAAAATCAAACATTGTTAATTACTCGGTTTTGCGTATTACATTTTTCAAGTACTTTCGGATTAAAATAATACAGAATTAAAAATTTCTAATCTGTATTACCTTATTTCAACTGGCGTAATAAATTCACGCATTTGCGTTGTCTCAATTGCCGCTGAAAGTTCAACTCCAATTTGTGTGTTCTGAGTCTGTTCTGATTTATTTTCAATGGATATGAACTTGATTTTGTTTTGGCCAGGCATAGTTTTTTGTTCAATTATTTATATTAAGTGTAATCCTTTAATAAAAAGTAAGTTAAATAAAAATTTTCTTTGTTGACCTGAGTAAGAATTGGATCTAATTTGTTTATGTTACTTATTGTCGTGTTAACTTATATTCGGATAACCGAATTGATAAAGCTTTAACTTAATGGATCGCATTCGGAGCTTAATTGGATATTATAAATTTGAAGTAAGGATTTACGCCGTAACTCATCTGTCTAGTTCAAAGTGTGTTTGAATATCATATTCATACACGGCCGTAATTTCTATAAGACATAGATATAATATAAAAAATTGTTTTGGGATCTTAAAGAGGTCTGAACATAAAGACCAATCAAAATCTCGAATTCTCATTTTTAGACGGTTACAATATTTTTTCAATTGTTTATTTAGTATATAAGAAAATAAAAAGGATAAAAAAACTTCACATACCCCTGTGCATATTTTCATTAGCATAGGGGGAAACAATTTTAATTTTTTCTGAACATAATTTAGAACAACTTCTTTTTTTTTTCGTTCCAAAAATAAAGGTAACAATTTGTTTCACAAAAAGATGCAGTCTGAATACATTAATACTCGGAATTCCCCGTAAACTTCGAATTTTGGAAAATAATTATCGGTATCTATTTGTAGAATATTAACTACGATTGCATCAAGAAATAAACTAAAGTTATTCATTTTTTTGGATGCGACCATATTATGATGCTATTCACCATGGAATAAATCATAGGAATGTCTTTCTGTAAATTGTAGGAATATCTATGCACAAATTGCAGGAGAAGGAAACGGAAGCGAAACTTATCCATGTCTGTAACGTATCCTTGCTTTCAATTACATAAAAATTACGATTCCACTCGAGTTTCGCATTTCCTTCCAAACAATGTGCATTTTGTGAATGAATTTGACTGGGAAAGTTTTGTCTATAAGGAAAGAATCGGTAAATGTTTTCGTCTGTGAGCAAAAATTTGAGGAAATTACATCATGGGAATAAATTTTATAATATCATATTTCTTGTAGCAAAATTGACTGGAATTTCTAAAATTACATTTTCCATTAGGATATTTTACTAATTTACATTTTTATAGATTTTTAAATTTACTTTTTTTATGAAATAGGTGACTTCGTTAAAAATTTGATTCTTTTTTTTTTGCGAAATTATAATACTTTTGAAATTTAATATCTTTAATGCTTTAACCTTTTTTTAAATAAAATATTTAGAATTATGTTTCTAAGTCTATTTTTTGAAATGGGGAGTCCCCCTGATTCTTATATTTACATTTACATACGTTTTAATGTTGTTCTACATCTTTAAATACTATTTTCTCAAATTCTTAACTTTTGTAAAATTTTCTTACGAAAAAAAAGCAAAAATTAAAATTTAATGTATAATTTTTTAAAAATTATGCTGAGTATAGTAATTTTTCTATACGTTTTGCGATTCTTGAATTAGAGAATAAGTAATTCATTTATTTAAAAATATTTTGTAATTGTTTTAAGACTTCAAAATGTGAACAAAATGGAAATTATTCGAGTTATGAAGAATTATAAATTTATAAATCGATAAAAAGTTATATTAAAAGAGTTATTTATAAAAAGACTTATAAAGTTATAAATGGAATACTAGTATTTAAAAATGATTAGAGACACAATTTATTTTTTAGTTCAAGAATTAGGCAATATATTTCTTAAGTTATTTGCAAAATTTTAAGGAAATTATTTAAAAACGCTTTAAACTAGAAGGTTTTTGCTCTATACCCATTTCTAGCCTAAGAACCCCTTTTTTTCGGTTTTTTTTTAAATACTTTTGCTACTTAGCTGGCATGTTTTAGTTTGTCTTTTTTTTGTGCAAATATTCAAAAATATGAGTAATTTCGAACGCTTTTTTTTAATTCATCCCGAACATACTTACATACCTAAATTATAAAACAAAATTATTCAACTGAAACAGTATTTAAATAAAGCTATTAAACAACCATTTGCATTTAATTTAGAATTGTTTAAGAATGATTTATATACATTTATTGTAAAAACCATTGAATGTTATATTAAGTTTTGATGAATTCATCCTTACCATTCTCAAATACATTTTTCTCAAATACATTTACCATCAAAATCATTCTCAAATACATAAATTTTCAAATTAATCTTCTTATTTCGATTATAAGTTCCCTTTAGTCTAAACTTCAAAATTTCTAATTTGAAATAAAATAAAATGCACTCATAAATGTTAAAATATAATAAAAATATATAAAAGTAAAAATTCATGATGCAATTTTACGAAAAAAAATTATATCATAATTTAATTTCATAACGTTTAGAGAAACGGAAAAATTACAAAAGGACAGCACTATTTGGGGGCATTAAAAAATAATTGATTCAATTTTTTTTCAAAAACCTGATAATGCAAACTGACTTTACAGAATAAAATACAGCAGAGAACGAAAAATTGTTCATTTTCAACTTTGTATAATATGTGATAAAACTTTTCTCCAAGCATTAATTAAAAAAGAATGTGATACTTTAAATTTTATTTTTTTTCCTGATCAATATTAGAATTTTTCATATTTTCCAATAACTCCCTTCTCCATTCGTGCATTAGTTCCTATGCTCTAAATTTTATTCAAAATGAAGTTTATTTTTAATAATAATTTGAAATTTATTATTGTTTACTCTCAATATAACTTATAATATTGAATTTTTTGTATAGTTAACCCAAATAAATTTTCCATCAGGAAGAATGGAAAGATTTATTTTTAATAAACGTGATTTATATTTTAAAAGCGATGACGTTCCTGCAATTCCAATTTATTAGTTAAAAAGGACTAATAAATTATCCCTCTGTTCTCCAAAAGTATTTGACATTCTATCAAATATCTTAGAACATTCATCCAAGGGATTTCTCTATATAAACACGGTTTAAAATCACCACCATCCATGCGAGAAAATGAAAATATTCCCATCCATTTCAAGTTCATTAAAATTCCAGTAGATGTCGCTGCTGTGTCGTGGGAGAATTGAGTTTCATTGACCGAAAAATGGAGAAAATTGCCGTTACGCATCACTTCTCAATCGAGTAAGAGGTGTAATTCTTCATCACTTAAGCTGTCCTCCTCCTTCTCCTTTGCGTTACAACTCTTTCAGTAGAATAATGGTTTTTTTCTGCATCTTGTCTTTCTTATCTGCTAATTTGATGAACCGAAGAAGACCTCCAATTCATCACTTCAATATTTATGAAATGACAAGATAAATCGGCCTCCTCGTCCCTGAATAAACATAACTGAGTTTTCAACAAGTATTTACGGTATATAAAAAAAGAAAAAAAATTGCACTCATTTTTATAGATCTTATAATTATGATATTTTCTGTGGACATTTTCATTTAAGGATACTATAAACAGAATGTTTGGATAGGATCTCATGCTAAAAAGAAATCATTATTTCTTAATAAGTGCTAATTAAATTAAGAATAATTACAACTTAGTTGTTATTCATAAGACAGTTCTTAATATACAATATTTTAATATTGCACCAATAGGAAATGAAGTTACATTATTTGTTATCTTTGTAGGATACTATAAAGATCTATGAAAAAATATATGGTATTTATTATAATTACATTTTTATCATGATAATAAGCTATCATATTACATATCTATTATCTGCGTATTGCAGTAATTAAAAATTTTTTTCCGATATACTGATTGTTGGATTGCTATTGTTTTTGCTTTCAAACTAAAAAAAAGATTTTTAACTCTTATTAATATTTTTAAGATTTTTAAATAAAAGAAAAAATCTTAAGTTTTAATGTCTTTTTTATTATATTTGGAGCATATTATTGCACAAAACTTTTTTAATTAGTTCAAGATTAAAAATGAATTTTTAAAAGGTTACCAATACTGTTTTCCTCCGTTTTTACACCCAATGTTAATAAAATTTAAAAATACTTTTATCTATTTTGAAACAATACTTTTCATTTTTTTGTTACTTCATTTATACACTGAGGCGTTTCACAATTTAAAATTTTTTTATGTGTGCGCATCATCAATGTAATAAGTGAAATTTATTGATGTTATAAATTGAGAGTAAATTTTAATGTGTTTCCTCTGGAAAACAAAATTAGTTTCCACTTTCATCTATTATATAAAAAGACAAATTCATGTTTTTTGCAAGTCCAAAAATCGTCTCTGAAACGGTAAACTGTATTGACAGGATATTTTCGCAAGCTTTTCTTTGATATATTTCTAAATCGATTAACTTATTTTTAGTTTTTAAACTTAAATACTTTTTTTAATAATTTATCTAGTAAGAAAAAAATTTCGCCCTTTTAAGTAAGACACATTATATAAGCGAAATGTGAGCAATTATTTTTGTATTTTTGTCAATATTTATGCATACCTAGCCGGCTATTACAAACTGTGACGAAAAGTAATGAAGTAAATATTCAAATTTTAATAATAATAACGAGATACATAGAAGAATATATAATAATTAGTCTTAGAAGAAATTATAATAGTTAAGTCTGAATCTATTGTGAGCAAAGCCTGATATTTTCTTATAAAAATTCATCTTTTTTATTGTATTAAAAAAGCACTTTTTTTAATTAAAAGTAATGTTTTTTTTTCATTTGATTGTACCATTTTTAAAATAATGGATTTTTTTTCATTTTGAATTAAAATATCTATTTTATAAAAACTAGATAACATAAAATAAATTATATTTTAAAGAAAAAATATATAATAAAATTGTAGCAAGAAATGGAAAGAAGAAATAAGACGATATTAACAGAATATTTCAATTAGAAAACATGTAGTTTAATAATAGAATTTTTGTGAAAATTTTGAATATTTCAAACATTAAACGATTATTACTGAAAAAAGTACATAATAAATAATCACTAAACATACAAATTTTAATAGAACAATGAAATATAAAAAGTAGAAATAAAAAGAAATAATATGACATTACTAAATAGGAAGCAAGGCATTTGTGTGCGTGGGGGGGATGTCTGAATATTTAATTTAATGATGCGAAAACCTTTAGCAAAAGATTTTTTATGCACATATTTGAATAACAAATTCAAATGTTTTTTCCAGTGAGAACCTAAGGCTAAACCACATTTAGTGAAGTTAAAGTCTTACTTCAGGTAGCAGTCAACAAGTAGTTTGCAATTTAGTTAATGTTATTTATTGTTTATTTTTATTTATGAATAAATTAATAATTGTTAGAATCATTGACGAATCTCGTAAAATTACAATGACTTTGTAAAAAGAAACTCATCATACTGAGAGCGACAAATAAAAAATAAAATATATTTTGTCCCTTTATAATTCCTCTATTTTATATTTTATAGTTTGTCTACCAATTACGCAAGAACAAACTGTCACACAATTGTAATTGCATTTTTTTAAAGACATAGTAAAGCTTATAGAATTTCAAAATAACTAAAATTTTCAAATGCGGCTTAAAGAAATACATCTCTTGAATAACTGAAATATTTCAATCTGTAAATAAATTACAAGATATCCGATGTATTTTAAAAAGGAGCAATCACAGTTGCATTCGACAAAAAAATGTTTGAATATCGAGATAAATTTAATTTAATACATTGAAATAGAAGTAAAAGAAAAGAAAATTTCGGTTCAAGGAAACTGGCTATTTCAAATAATGTAATGTTTTTTTTCTTTTCTTTTTTTCTTTTTGAGCTCTCATTTAAAATTCCGAAACCGTTTTTCGAACTTTTCCCAACTATTTTTGTTTCCTCAAAAACGGAAAATTAGTACCCCTCGGCGAATACAGCTTAATCCGAGACGAAACTGTCATGCGGTTTGTTAAAAATGTCTCGCGTAAAACACTTGACCAGTTTTAGGGTTTTTTCCTCGAATAATTCATCATGTCATTTGTCAGTTTGCTTTAACTCTAAATGCTCTCGGTTATAGGTATTAAATTTCTTTTAATTGATTCTTGTGAAGGGTTCGGTTCTAGGTACAAATGAACATCGATCAAATCTAAGCTTCTGTGAAGATTTAAGTATACAAGAGCTAAGTAATTTAATTACAGGAAACATACTTATATATTTTATTTTAACAATTGCGAATGGCGAACTATCTTTTGTAAAGCTAATCTATGAAGTGGCAATTTTGTTAATGTATATTTGTTAAGAATATGGTAAATTAAAATAAAGTCATAAAACTCTTCGTTTCATTTTTGAAAATTACCTCTTTTTAATTTCTTTTTATAAATTCTTAAAAAAATTAATATTTTTATCAGTTTTGATGAATGAATGATTTTCCAATACTTACGTTGCGAAAAGTTGATGAAAATTTTTATAATTATGTAAATATTAATAAATGAACGATAATGATTATTTGAAAGAGTAACAGTTATTTATATTACAATATCAAACAGGAAAGCTACCAATACACATAATTGTTTCTGTAAATGGATATAAAGTGATTCATGTTATTCTGAATTGGGTTAAAAAAGCAATTATCATATTAATATATGATTATTGCTTGTATATTATTAATAATAATCTCATTAATATATATTTTAGAACAATAATTTTCAAATATTTAATACTTAAAATCTATCTTCTTTGCTCTATTTTAATCTATTTTACTCATGAAAAAGTTAGAAATGAATGTTGAAGTATTTTTATGTTAGCTATACAGATATAACTACATGTTATGCCAAACTATATAAAAGATTTATATTATAAAAACAACCCTTTTGTATAACAGCAATCTATAAACTTTTTTTTATTTTAATTTGAATAATTGCTTTTTATCATGGCAGAACATGATGTTGTTTTTGGGATGAGGATTTTGGCGTCAACAAAAATCCTTAGGTGAAAAACTGAAATTTTATTATCTGCATGAGCATCACAAATAAAATCAGCTTTAATTAACTCGTTGCCATTGCAATTACAAAAGCTCTGATTAAGAAAAATAAGTTAATTACTACAGCAAATAACACCTAGAAAAATGTCATTTTGAGCGCGCGATTATATGAAATGAAATAAACAGAAAACGTGATATTTTTTTAAACAATAAATCCGAGACAAAGCTTTTTTGGATCTTTGCGATACTAAGGTGACTCATTTAATGAAACAATTAAATTAAATAAAAATATAATTTAACTCACATGAGCACATTTTGCTTGGCCGTTCATGAAATGATGTCCAGACATGTTACATTAAAATATGCATAGAAGATTTCATTTTAATCTTTATTATAATTTTTTTCTCATTAAATGTAAATTTCTCATGGCTAATCCGTAAATAGCCATAATCCGTAATAGATAAAGAATCTCGTTTATTACAATTTCCCCTATTGATTATTTAGCAAAAAATAAGGCTCTGTTTTCAGCAGTTATAAAATAAATAATTTAATTATAATAAATTCATGAAAAGATTGTTTCCTACTATTTCATATAATCAGTATATTAATTATATTATGTATTAAAATTTCCATTAGACATTTTATTTCTAATTTGTAGTCAAGTAAAAAGCGAGAAAAATCAATTTTTTTTTTGGTAAGAGTTTTTCAGTTATTATAATTTTTTTTACCAACGTATAATAAGTCCTCCTCCTTTTATAGTATTATAAATAATACGATCAAGGGAAGATTATAATAATGATGATGTGTGATGATGTGAAGGGAATGATTATAATAAGGTGTTTCTGTTATTATCATTTAATTATCTTAAAAGAGCATAGAGGTGGAAGTTAGAGGGTAATTGAATTCTAGGTGTCTTTGAATCTGAAAAGAAGCCTCGTAATAAAATATACGGGTGTTTCCATTCAATATTCACTGTATAAACATATCACTTTTAAAAGTTTTACTAATTCAAAGCCAAATATGTAAGCTTAAAAAACTTAATAATACTATTAGTCTGAAATATACATTATTCATTAAGCAATTCCAAAATCGTAAAATACCTGAACCAAGACCAGTTTCATATTAATTTGGATGAAGCGATCTTTAGTTTTAATAATAACTGAGACAGCATATAATAATCACAGAATTTTTTGCTCGTTGTATTAAATTTTTTTTATTCTACAGAGATTTAAACCCCCTGTGACTGTAATTAATCTTCAGAGAAGAAGGAATTATTTTTTGTCATTTGTTACCAAACAGTTTTAAAGATTCAAGTCGGCGTCCAGGCACAGAGGTATCGCGTCTTCCTCGTGTTCTAGGCTTCCCAGGTTCGAGTCACAGTTATGGCATTGTAGTTCTTCTGTGTGGTGTGTGAATATACCCTCCTGTATAAAAAGATTTTATGAAAGGGAAATAAAATGTAGTGAGAGCATATAAGTCGTACTCCTGGCCCTAGTGAGTACTACTTCAAAAACACGAGACGCTCATTCGGCTTAAAATCACTGACAGCCGTCAACGCACTTATCCATGGCAAGCACCGTTAGTAACAACAATAACAAATATTCATTAAATAATAGATTTCTCAATTTTATTAATCAATAAACAAAAATTAAATATCCGATGATGTTTACACAGTTAGAAATAAATTACACTTGGATGGACTATAGTTATTTTAAATTATTGCCTATATTTTATCGATTGGAGTAACATTTTTTTTTATTTTATAAAATTTTAAACCTTAGAAAATATCAAAATAAAGAAATCTAAGGAAAAAAAAGACCTTACAAAATTATTCAAAATGTAATTATTATTAGCGACATATTTAATATATATTACAGATTTTAAAATACGGCCTATAAGTGTTTTAATAAGCAAATGCTCGTATGTGAAAAACTTATAGTATTCACAAAAATTCGACACGAAAGACCCTAACTTGAGCATGGTTTAAACGTTGTTGTTGTTTTCGTGTCCGTTTTTAACGGAAAGAGGGGAGCAGTAGCTTCTGTGAGTAATTCATAGAATTGACTCTCCGACCCGCCACGAAGGCACACGGATTAACCACATAAACTGAATGACCGGACCTCCGCAACAGCAATTAGCGGGAACTGTAGTTGAGTCCTAATGGCCATCACCGGCCACGGTAAAACCCTCTCCGAAGGAAGTACGTCGCGTTAATAATGGGAGGAGTCTAACCCCACCTATTAGATTACCTACCGGGTTGGCGAGATTCAACCACCATAACGGAAACATTTCATCCCCAATTACAAGGTGCCCCTCGGGGGAGAGCTTCTGAGAGTATGGACCCCTCAACACCCGAGGGCAGAAGTTTGACTTCTAGCTCACACTCGTCACAAAGCCTTTTTACGGGGCTGACTACTTCCTTCATGCATTTCATTCATTCATCCACAGATCGTAATTTAGATCTGGAACAGAGAACGATCACTTGTGACCCAATACCCCCAGTGGTATTACTCTCGACCTGGAGAACTTTGCGACCCCGACAGATTTAACAAGAGACAGCCATCACACACTCGAGGAAACTTCCGCCGTCGAGGTTCGAACTCGTAACCTGAGGAATACGAGTCCATGGCTCTATCAACCAGACTATCCTGGTCTTGACCTGTTGTAAATAAAGAGACATTCAACTCATTTATCCTAAATTTATGACAAAGAATCCTTTTTATTTTTTAAAAAAATTGTCTAGTAAACATCATATGAATGAAATAAAAGGTTTATGAGCATTCTACGTTCTAAAATTCCGCGAAAACAATCGGATTTAATACTTGAAGACGCGTCAAATATTGAGTTTTTATAGAATTGAGACCCTTATTTACAATTTTTCTTTTCCCATTTCAATATTCAAAATTCCCTGAACGTACCTAACTTACGAAGGCTGCTCTTATTTTCATTAGATACACTGATGAGTTAATTATAAATTTTAAATATTTATAAACATTATTTCGTAATAAAAATTTTGATTCCATGTTAAAAGTTTATTTCTTAAGTCTGTGGAAATTAAATTTTCATACATCACCGAAAAAAATTATTTAAAACATTAATAACATAGATATTTTTTATCGTTATTTTTCTGTTTCCGATACTTTTGATAACGGATTTTCTTGTAGATATCAAAAAGAGCAAAAATTGCTTCCTGTTTTTTTATTCAAATCTGAATAAATGATCTAATAACACATGTTTAACATCTGATAAATGTTTCCGATTAATTTTTTTCCTGGCAGTTTTCGTAAACAAGCTGAGATGAGGTTATATTATTAGTCTAAGGGAAATGACTTTTGCTTTCATTCGAAACCTTTCCCATGTTAGTTTCCGCATTTCTATATAATTGAATGAGATATTTTAACATCGAGGATCTAACCGAGAAGGTTGTTTATTAATCCTGCACTCTTTATTTAGCACCTATCCCATTAAAGGTGTAGATCGATTGGTTAGATGTTAGAACGTTCCATTCCAGTGGTAAACGGAAGTTGCTCTGGTCCGGGCTCATGATTTTGAATCGTAGTAAGATTATATCTAAGCAAGCATCTAAAACTCAGATCCCTCCACCCTACCCCCAACCCCCTAAAAATTCTCGTATTCAAGGGAACTTCATTACTTCAAGAGAGAACTGGTAAATAGAGTATATTTAATATACATAAAAAATGAAATCTGCGATATATATATATATATATAATATATTTATATATATATATAATTATATATATAAATTGTTTAGACAAAAAATTTACAGCATTATTACTTTGTCATACTATAACAGACTTTTATTTTTCGAATGAAAATATGTCAATAATATTTTATTAAACATAATTGATATGTTTGAGATAAGGATTTAAGAATTTAGGTTTTATAATTGTTTTAGCACTATATTTACTGTTTAAAACAAGGTGAAATATAATTATTTAAGTCATTTATGAAAGTTTTTCAATTGAAATTATATACCTATTTTTAATGGCTTAGAAATTAACTATTGGATTTTGGTTCAAAAAATCACACTATTCAAGAAGTGCATTTTTTCTAGTTCATGAAGACAGAGCTATTGATAACTTTGAAAAAGTCAAATAAACCATAAAAATTTGCAATCTTAAAATTTTCACGTTCTTTTTTTAAAAAAGAATTTTTCTCCCTTTACATATAAAGCAATTTATCAATCTTTTTTTTCGTATTATATACAAAGCATTTTACTAATCAGATTCATTTATTTTTTCGTTCTATATGCTAAGCATTTAGCCAAACTTTTTTTTTCGTTATATATATGAAGCATTTTGACAATTTTTCTCTTTCATTTTATATAGGAAACATTTTGCCATTCTGTTTTCCTTTTCCATAATTTTTTATGCCTTAAAAATAATTACATCAATACTAGAAAATTCATTTTTGAATATTTTATATTTTTCCTGATTATGTATTTGCATATAGTAGTTCTAATTTCTGTGAATTTTTCATCTCACACAAGAATTAGAAAAATGAATTTAATTCTCATGACTCCATAGTTACACGTATTCTTGAACTGTATTGTTTTATCCATTAATACCTTTTTTTACTTCAAAACAAACACCAGAATTTAAAATTTTCGTTTTTTTTCTTCTTTAATAACAAGAGCATAAATTGAATTAAATTTTTTATTGAATACTTTAATTTAATCAGAAGAAGTGATTCAGAACAATTAAATTTAAATAGAAAGGGAAAGATTAAAACAAATTATCAAATAAAGGTATAGCAAATTCTTAAAGAACAATGTGTTTCAAAAGAATTTTCTTATATAACAGAATTTATTTCAGCTTATGAAGTATTATTCTAAAAATATGAGATATGACTTTTCCCGGGGTAATATATTTATAAATCCAGTTTAATAAAACTCAATATTCATAAGCAGTAGATAAAAAAAACTATTATTTCAGAGCAAAATGTAGATTTCTGGTAAATGCTTTTAATTTCAGACAAACGATTTTCCTTCTACTGATTTACGAGTGTATAAGAAAAAAAATAATGTCGTTGGCTTGTTACGAAACAATGGATGAATTTATTATACAAAGAGAAGGGGGGCTAAATATAGGAAATCTCCAATGAGTGAAAGTACTAATGCCTCTATACTATCTTGAGAAACATAATTCTTCTCCGTTCGTTTAGGTCTTATTGCGGATTTCCGTATTCTAATGAGCGGCAAAGCGAAATCGTTCAAGATAAAACAAGTGACGCCAATAAATTTTTTACCTTATTTTGGTTCATCCAATTATTGTTCCCAGTTTGAATTGTGACGGTGAAGACTGATTGTTAAATCGTGGTGCATTCTAAATTTAGGCTTAATCCGGAAGCCTTTACAAATTTTCTCTCGCTTTTAGCCAATTAAAGTATTGTGATGATGCAAATCTGTTTACTTAGCAATAAAACTGTCGGTAAAGCTGATTTTTAGTCAAAGGTTTAAAAAGAAATAAATATATAGATTGGAAAGTAATAAAATTTTGGGGCAAGTTGATTTTTCATCTGCAATTAGAAAGATGATAAATAAATCTTAATGCAAAAAATAAAGAACTTTATAAACAGTCTTAATACACTTCACTTGTTTTTCTACTGAATTATCTTTTATTTTATTTTTACTGAATATCGTTATTTTTTTTATATATGCTTTTTTCTCAATTCGTTACTTATTCTATAACTCATACTGTGTGCGAAAATCCCGTTTGGCTGAACTAATTAAATTTAATGCGCCATTTTTATATTTTCTATTTTTGTAACCATTCTAAATCCTTATTTTAAAACAGAATTTCCTATTATCAATTCAACTAATATCTACGGGAGTTACAATAAATGTTCCTATATTCTTAGTAGAATAAGTTCCAATATTTTTAGTAAATGTTCATTGTTTAGCTTTTATCTGATTATTTCGATAAAACTCTATTTTTTAATAAACTTGTAAACCTAAAATTTTAAGAAAGGATAACAAATTAAAGAATTGGGACTTGGGAAAAAGATTTCTGCATCGAAGCTAAAAGTAGGCGTTTACTTTTTTTTACGTGAATATAAATTTTTTGAAAGCAATTATCGAAAAACAAAACTGCAAAGACATATAAGGAATTTATTTATTTAGGCTCATTGAAATCATAACCAACTTTTATTCATCATAAAAATTCTTTTAAAAAATATTCTTATTTTCTCTTGCATATCCTAAACAATAGCCTAAAAATGTACATGTTGAGCCGAATATAAAACAAATTCTATTGTGCTGATTATGTTAATTCCTCTCTAAAATTTATTTATTTTTTGTTATCCTTTATTTAATGTAAAGATATTGTTCTAGTTGTGCACGTCGTCTTTTTTTTTAAATTTCTGTCCTTTGCTATTAAATGATAAGGTGAAATTCATCAATTACTTATCTCTGTTCTTATGGTCGAAAGTTAATAAAAAGTAAGCAAACAAATAAGCGAGCTTATTTTATTACAGAAAAACTCAAACATTTTACTATGAAGCTGTTAACAAATTTTTAAATAACTTGATAAATTTTCAAAATAATTCAACTCTCTCTCTCTCTCTGTGTGTGTGTGTATGTAAAATAATTTCGATCGTTTGTAAAATAATTATGTAAATTAATTTCGATCGTTTCTTTTAGTGGATGACACTTGATGTTAGTAAAGTATTTCAATTATTAATTCTTGAATTAAATTAAATTATTTTTATTAATTTAAATAGAGTTTTAGGAGTTTCTAATGAAAATTGAAATCAACAGACAGTAGCTGAATCGGTTAAAGGCAAGGACTCCAATTTTTTTCGCGTGAAGGTGAAGAAAGCGCGTTCAGTTCTTGAGAAAATCAGTAATTTTTTGATAAACTATTTATATTAATAATTATTTTAGAAAAAATGAATAAAGAAAATTTTATATTTATTGATCTAAGTAGGAATTGACTTAAATTTTTTTGTATTACTTGTTATGGCATAACATCAAAAAAATTTCTTTTATTATTTAGTACCATATTTTTAAATTTTTCATTATATGGCTCAAATAAAAATGTTAAATAAGCTCAGTATATGTGGTGATTATTGTATTTTTATTTAATGATTTTCAAGCATTAAAAAAAGGAATTATTTATTTAAAAAAACCTTTTTTTCATTTAATCTTTTTAAAATTTGAAATATTTTATTTTGAAAGATTTCGAAATTTTTTGCAATTTGCAGAATTTTAAAATGCGAGCACTTAAAATAAATCGGCCAAGTTTTTGTTTAGTTTTTTAAAAAAATTGAACGTTTGGATATTTACTTTTTCGAAACTCACCAAAATGTGACTTATAAGATATATTTCAAGACATATAATTTATTGAAATATTAAAATCTTAAAACATTTTCTAATAAGTTATTAATGTGATATTGCTACAAGGCTGCCATATTTTTACATATTGCCTAAAGAAATGAAAGAGTCGTTCCAAAAGAAAATATAGATAAACAGACAAAGCAGGCTGAAAATTAAAAAATTGAACAAAATGGTAAACAGATGAGCGAATTTTCCAGAAATTATATTTTATGAAAATAGGCATTTACATATAAGCTGATACAGTCAAAAGAAAAGAATCAAACCTTAAACATCATTACATTATGACATCCCTAAGAATAGATTGGAAATTTATTTTAAAAAGACATTTAATCGTTATATGGACGAAAGTTGCTTTAACAGGCAAAAACTTTGAGTTGATGTTTATATGAGAAAATTACTGTTCTCTTTCATGGTAATTAGAATTCAAATCCTTAAATAAATGCGACCTTTAGTTAAAAGTTCGAATTTTTTGGATATAAAAATTCATATACCATTAAAAATGCTTTATGTCTATTTTCTTTTATAAAGTGAACTGTGCATTTATCTTATATAACTAATATACACAAGTATTGATATAAAAAACATTTTACACTCACTTTCTGTCAGTTTGTTCACAATCAGAGGATTGGAATAGAGATTGAAATAATTCTAAATTGCAGCAAATTTAATAGAAGTAAAGAGGTTTAATTTTCGTGAACTTAGAGAAGACGAAATAATAATCATTTAAGAATTTTAATGAAGAATACCAAAATAACTAAAATTAATTACAAAGTATAAATTTTTCGCATAAAACAAAACCCTGAAAAATTTTAATACTTAATGTATTTGATGGTATATACATCAAAGAATTTCTTGGGTCAATTATCTTTACCGTGATTATAAACTTTATTTAATAATGTACAAGATTATTTTAAGAACGCTTATTCTTAACCATATTTTTTTTTAACTTGCCTTGTTTAATTGAAAAATTCCGCAGAATTTTTCGAAAGATTGAAATAATTTTTAGAACTGTATCAAGACTAAATAACAACAAGAATCCACTTTATTTAAAATAATTGCCAACCAGCGGAAATAAAAATAAAAATAATTAGTTGCCAGAAGCAATGATTAAATCTCTGTGTATTAAATTTTATTAAAAATATTTATTTCTAACAAATTTATCTATTAGGAAACATATTTTAAAATTCAAACAGTTAACTGCTGAAGCAATATGAATATTTTAATTAAAATCTGCGATGAAATTGATTATGTTAAATTTTTGTTCAAAGATCTAAAAAAAATCTGTTTTGCGCTTTTAAGAAAAGTGTTTGTTAATAAAGGAAGAAAATTCTGGTTATTTTAATATTGCTGCTGGCATTTCTTTTTTTTTACCCAGTGGCAGACGATTAATTTGTTTGTAATTTTATTTTGATTAGAATTCCTTTTACCATTTTATTTTGATATGAATCTATTTCACTAATTCAAATTTCTCCTTGAATGCAAGTAGAATTTAATTTTTTTAGAACTTCTTATTTTCAAAGTACTTTGCACTGTATGCTGTATATTTTCTACTTTCATCACTGAGAGGTAATATTTTTAATTATTTTTAGTTATTTTCTGATCATTTATCGTTATAAATATATTCTAATTTAATTATTTTGAATTTATATTTTATAACATATTTATTATTTTTTTTAAAAAAACCGTGTGATTAAAAGCAGTATTTCTGATAATAATATCCTTTCACACACGGTGAAATAAAATAGTGTTCTTTAAGAATTTTTTGTTGCATGTGCAATATTATTTTGTTTTCACGAAGAATGTGATCGATATTTTGCTAATATTGACCAAATCAAGAAATGTTTTCGTTTTAGCATGCCACTTCTATTATAATTTTTTTTAATCTGTATTACTATAATTGCATTATATAGTATGTATAACAGATGCATTGATGAATGTAATTTTTCTAGGAAAAAGGGTTTCATAAAATAACAACACATAATAAATTTCTGCAACAGAAATTATTTATTGGAACAACAAAAAGCATTAATTCATATTTCTTTTTCTCTCACGTGAATAACTTTTACCAGTGTATAGAAGTTATATATTTTGCAGAATCGTTGATTAGTTGAAAAATGTCGCTCTAGCATGTAAAGTATTGAAGTATTTCTAAAGAAAAGCTTACGAAAACAACCGAGCAAGCTAAAATATCTTTCAGATTATTTTTTTTTGGTGAATTATATTCAAAATTGTCTAAGATTATTATTTCTAATTAGAGATTATATATCAAAATTACATTTTTATATCAAGAGTTTAAAAAATATTTTTTGAGTAGTTAAGTTAAATATTGATATTAGTGATCATGAAACTGATTTAAAAGATATGTTCATTTTATACAAACAGATGTAACAACGATTAATTGAAAGTTTTAAAACATATTCGTGAAAAGAAAGTTAAAGAGTTAAAATATTTGATAAAAATGCTGTAAAGGAAGAAAATAGAGTTCTAAAAAGTTGCATATCTTATACTAATTATTATTGAATCAGATACCGCTAATTGTTATTGACTGGTATTTCAGTTTAGGTTACGATTTTTCTGTTAATATAGAAATTATTTATATGTTTAAAGCAGAAAGTCATGTGATATTTGCTTTTATAAATGATTCGACATATATTGCTTCCCAATTTAAAGAAAAATTACAATAATCATGGCAGTTACATGATAAATATAACTGTGAAAATAATCGCATAATTTATTGTGTAATATATTAAGTTATATTATGAAATCATACCCTTTCTCCTCTACTGTAAAGAGAAGGAGTCATCTACATGTATTCCTCTATTGTACTTTTGTCCTTTACTTAAAGTTAAACTGTTACAGAAGTTGTGTATATCAGATAAGCTTAAGTTATTTTCATTTCTTATGAGAAAGACAAACATTTCATTTTATTTTATACGTTATTATAAGTTTTGGAAATAGATTTTTTTAACACAAAATTTTTAACTTTTCGAATCTTATGCTTTATTCAAAGTGCTCTTTCTTAATTATTTTATAAGAAAGTTAAAAGTTAAGCTGGATTTTCATACTTTTTTGCTGACATTTTAACAATTTTTAAATTGGGAGTTGATAATCTTAAATATATTAAAGTATTATTATTATTTTATATTAATTTATTATTAAGAATAGTGTAATATAACAGCATGGATGGATTTGTGTTTTGATTAACTTTTTTAACAGCTCAAAGATCGATTCGATTATGGCTAAAACAGTTTTAATAATTCAATCCTCTTTTGTTTGTTTTTGTACTCCAGAGACAAATAAAAACAGCAAGTTTTTCCCAGATATGTTTATTTAAAACAAGTATATTTACATATAAATTGCATCTGTACAAAGTTTGGCTAAGGTTATATACATATTCC
This sequence comes from Argiope argentata, assembly GCA_026289955.1. Lineage (NCBI taxonomy): Eukaryota > Metazoa > Arthropoda > Arachnida > Araneae > Araneidae > Argiope > Argiope argentata. The sequence continues at coordinate 9,220,653 of JAOUZG010040215.1, read as the reverse complement.
GAGATACAGTAATAAAATATTTATATATTTACAAGATATGTGAATCTTGATGACAGCTGCTTTCAAGAATACAAACGAATTATTTATACAAAAATACATCACCTAATATACAAGTTGTAAAATGCCTCTCAATAGATTTTACAAATATATGAATCTACAGTATTAATAAATATACAAATTATATACACCATTCGATTATTTTCTTCGTATCTGTTCGTAGCTATTTGTTCCAATAAGTAAAAAAATACTTTATTTGTAATAGTTAATGGTTGAAAAAACCTAATTATCTAAAACTGAATTTTGCATTTTAAATTTAACAAATTTATCATTTTGCGATTATTATTTAAAATAAGTTAGGTTTTCGTCTTAAATTCTTCGTATCACAATTTAATTATAGTTGCTTAGATTTTAATTATCTTTATTATTGCAATTTTAATTTAACCAATTGGTTTTATTCCTGGCTTGGGAACTGCTCCAGAAACAAGCCCCGCATTTTTACCTAACTCAATTCCAAAGAATATTCTGCCATTAAGATCTAATAGTGGGCGAGGGATCAAGGAAAGAAGCTTTAAGAGGATGGTCAGAGGGTCAGGAACTGGTCCAAGGTTAAAAGTCAAACCATTTCCTCCCCCATAGCCCCCATCCCTTTCTAGAAGAAGACCATCCCCTCCACCACCAAGAGCTAGAGCTCCTAATCTAGACAAAAAGCCAGATCCCGCAGAGCTGTCGACTAAAGCATCTGAAGATCTAGCAGCAGTGTCGACTGCTGGGCTGGTTACGATAAAGGCATTAGGTTTGCTTGCCTGCTGACCATTCAGCAAAAGTGACAAGAGGGATTGTTGATTGGTGTTTGGAAGCTGCTGTTGATTTTGTTTGCTGTTAAGAAGACCCTGCAAGTTGCTGGTTAAGAATTGTTGGTTAATAGAGGATTGTTGTTTATTGTTTGAAAGTGACATTTGTTGTTTGTTAAGATTTAACAAAAATTGCTCTGGTGATAAAGCAGGTTGCTGATTTTTGTTACTTGCTAAAGCTGCTAGGGAATTTAAAGCGTCCTTCAATGCAGGCTGTTGAAGTTTTGCAATGCTTTCAGCAAGTTTGCTCGTAGCGACCGATTCATCAAATTTGCTTTGCCTTGATGCACCAAATCTGTTGACTTTCTTGTTTTGAGCTTGAACTGAAGGCTGTATTTGGGTGGAAAATTTGTTTGGAACTGGAATTTCTCCGATCCGGCCAACAATCTGGTTTGGGTTGGTGCCTTTTTCTTGGACTTTGTTAGAATCATCTTTCACAGGACTCTTCTCAACAGCTGAATTTGCTTCAACCTTATTATTTTTCACTGACTTCTGAGTTGTGGTTTGAACCTGAGAAGTATACTCATCCCCGGGAGCTGGAGTTGTAGTTAATTCCTTGTTTCTGTTAGCCAATCCAAACTTGGGTTTTTCTCTAACCTTGAATTCGACCTTTGGTTTGCTTTCGGCTCTTGGCGTTGGTCTGTTGTAAGTGGGTAAAAATTTTTGGGAATTTTCTTTCCTTCTTGCGTCCAACTGTGCCTTCTGACTGTTCCAGAAACTTCTGACTGTGGATTTGGCGGTGGAAGTTGTAGGTACGGGAGTTGTTGTGTACTTATCGTTGCTTTCTTCTGAGGTATCTTCATAAGTATAGTAATAGCTTGAGTCCTCTGATCCATCCGATTGCAGGGTAGTTTCTGTATATGGATAGGGATAAGCAGGCCTGTTTCGAACAATCGTATGTTGAACACTTACAGATGTTTGAGGAGACAGGGACACCATCGTAGATGTTTGTGGAGTCGGAGTTGTTGACTGTAAAGTGAATATCTAAAAGGGAAAACAATGGATCCTTAAAATAGGATATTTTCATGACCTGTCAAAATTACATGTAATAATTACAACTTATTGTTTTAAGATTAAATCTTTTTATTATAACTAGCAGTTTATTTTATTATTATTATTATTTTGTCTTCGCAGCTTTTGATTATGGACGGATATATTTTAACAATACACGAAAAAAAATTAGTTCCTTCAACAGAATCAGCTCATTTTTTAAGTTGAGCTTAGAAAAAAAACTAATACATTAAAAGAAATTATTTAATCTCTGAATTTTGTTATCTTTTAATTTTTTGTACGCAAATAAAAATATAAAAGAATAAAATGCGGTTAATTTCTATGTTAGTTATAAGCAGCATTTGAATTGTCATTAATTAGAAATGTCTAAGAAAAAGCTTAAAAATGATTAAATTATGGAAATTAAATATTTAAGATGTATCGAAATGGAATGCCTTTCCCTGATCTTCAAACAATTTTAACGTTTTACCTGTCCATTTTTCTGATAAAATGGATAAGCTGTCCCCGCTGTTTGACTAGTCACCAGGGCACCTGTAAAATATATAAAAAAGTATTAGCACTTTTTAAATAAACAATTAATCAAAAAAGAAATCTTAAATTTACACATTAAATTTTAATTTTAATAATCTACTTCTTTACAACCAATGTCTTCATCTTATAATCAGGTAATATAATTTTACTTCTAAAGATATTGCTACTTAATATTATTTAATATAAATAATTTGTAACAAAATAAATGGAATTAATTAATAATAGTAAACATTTATAAATAAGAAATATCCATGTTATACTTTTATTTGTATATTCAATTTATGTAATTATGTTGAATTGCTTATTACGGATTTTCTTTTATTTTTTGAGAAAATCAATGAAATAAAAAATATTGATTATTTGTTCTAATAATAAAGATGAATGTATATTGGCTCTCTTCAGAATAGAATGTTTGATCTCGAGCTGTCATATTTAGTAATATATATATTGGAGAGTAAAAATTCTTAGTTCGAAACAGCTTTTTAATAAAATTTTAATTAAACGTGAAGAAAAATTTTGTCGGGTTTTTCTATTTTTACTTCTAAAATTACTGCAATTCAAAAATGACTTCTATTTCATTACGAAATTCAGAAAAAAAACTATTTTTCCCAAAATGCTTATTTATTATTAGTGCAAATTTTTCTGAAACTCAACTCTTTTTGAAATATTTTTTCTGCTGTCAAATATTATGCGACTTCTAAAAAAATATTTTTTTTTGCTTAATATCCAACATGTTTCCTTGAGATTCCAGCCATTTACATTGTTTCATCAAATATTTTATCTCCTTGCTCTAAATCTGCGTAGTTCCCAAAATGAATATAAAAAGATATATTATATAAAAAAGCATATTTTTAAGTAGTTTTTCATTTTTTTGTATTTTGCAATTTCCTCTTGAAATTTGTGCTATTACATAAAAATCATGAGGAAACGGATTTTTAATAATGTATATATTCATTTTATTTTAATTAATTTAATTGCTGGAAAACGAAAATATTAAGTGATTCACTTTAAATAAATAAATATTATTTATGGGATTCAAATAATAAAAAAGCATTTGTGATAGTAGTGGCATCTTCATTATATTTTTCTGCAATTATAAATATGTAAAATTGTAATTTTATAATTTTCATAAAAAAAGCTTTGAAATAGCCTTAAAATTTTTTTTAATTTTTAAACGAAGCATACAATAATGAAATAAGTAATACGTCTTACTTTTAATTTCTTTTAACAATGAAAGTTGTTTTTTTATTACATGTTATTAGAATGTAACTTTAACAAACAATAAATTAATTTATAAATGATTATTGTAATGATATGTTTGGGAGCAAACATGAAATTCTAAAGAATTTAAGAAAAACAGCGATAGAAGATAATTGAATAACAAATAAGGCAATATTATATATTTTTGTAAGAAAAAAAAGAGTCAGAATACTTTTAAATTAGTCTCATGCATGGTTTTGTATAATAACGTAGCTTAACTTCTTTATTTTAAACATTGACTTAAAACTTATCATTCTTATTGAAGTTGAAACTAAATATTTAAATATTAAATACATCTGAACGCATGTATTGTCAAAATGTATTGAAAAATTTTTCTCCCTGAAAATCTATACATATTCCAATCAATATAGTAATTCAAGTATGCTATAGGAAGTCAAAAATAACAATATTATATATATAAATATGAAATAATAAAAAAAAATCAATGATAATTCATTTTATAAAATTTTAGGCTCAAAAAATCTGCATTGTTATTTTATTTTTAAAAAGGTTTTTAAAATTCAAAATCTTAAAAATCTAAATTTTTTTAAAGTAAAAAAGTAGTAAAATCAATTTTTAAATGCTGGATATATTCAGAATCTCTATAATATAAACAACCATGATAATCCTATTATAACATAAGCTTATTTGAAAAAGTGTGTTGTATCACTTACTTAGAGCCGAAATCAAAGCAAGAGTCAGAGATGCTTTCATGTTTGGTTCTGAAATTGAAAGTTGCTGCTAGACTCAACTTTCGATGAAAAGGAACTCAAAATAACTGCTTCTGTAAGCTTGAATGAATTGGTTTTTATATGCCTTTTCCACGGACTCCTTCGACCATATCCAATCGACAATCACTTTCTTATTATGGATCAGAGGTAGAGAACCATTTCCTATATACCTTGACATGAAACCACCCCTCCACCAATCGGAAACCGCCTCCTTACCTACAAATGGGTAAATTTAACCACTTAGCGCTTAAATTGAGGCCTCCTTTTTTTCCGACGTTTTTTTTGTTTTTGTTGAGGATGGAAAGTGGGCTCTTTATCTTTGGGCGAAAATGAAGATCATGCTTTTTTCCGGATACCGCAGTAGGCCAATCAAAAATGTGAGAATTGCTTTGGCTAGACGACGGGAAGATGTTTCACTACCAGGAATGTTACCTGGAAAAATTATCCGAAAGAAATTCCTTTATCTTATTTGCATGTAGTTCCAGCAGAAATCGTTACATAAGATCCTGCGTTATGCGCTTTGAATTTGAATGTCGCATTTATGATGCTTTTTTTGCTACAATTCTGAAGATTCTTTTAGGAAAGTAATACACGCTGTACAAAAATAGTGATGAAAAATAGATTTTACTATTTACATTTTGAATTCTATAATAAACTCTTTTACAAATTGTTATATGTTACTCTTTTTTCTTAACAATTTTGGTTTTACATTTAAATTTTGAGGGTATCAGTCAGAATTTTAATCAGGTTATTGGGCTGGATTTGCTTTAGAATTAAGTTTTTGCTGCATTATTTGAACTGAGAGAAAAGTCGATGACCAAACTTCATTCATTATAACAAGATTCTGCAAATTCTGTTTGAATATACAATTATTTTTTATCATGAGCATACAATATATTTTAAATTTTAAGATATTAAAAGTTGACCAAAAATCTTTAGGTGTTTTTAACTTTATTTTAATTTGAATACGATTAATTGAAATTATTTATTTTAATTTGCATACGATAAATTGAAATTATTTATTTCCTAATGAATAATTATTTTAAAAAAATAAAAATAATAATTTGATTAACTCTCAGTTTTTGTGTTCAGTTCTTATAAAGACCATATTATCATGCAATGATTAAAGTATATAGTATATGTAAAGTATATCGTATAGTGTATTTCGACTTGTGGAAAAAATTATAGAAATTGATCAACAATAATTTTGGGAAAAAAATATAAGCTATTTGATTTCATTTTAAATGAAAAGAACTTATAATTTCAATAAAATAAATATGAATTCATTTAATTTTTTGCATTTGATGCTGTTAAAAATTGTGATTATAATGCATTTCATTTTCTTCTGGAATTCACTATTGCGATGAAAATGAAATTTTTAACCATTTATACATAAAAAAGAATTTGCTACGAATATAAATGACTAATTTAATACTTTTCGTAAAAATTATCTATTTGAGTTTCAAAAATTTAAATGAGCTTATTCAAATATTAAAATCAAAGTTTTCAAAAATGTCATAGCATGATTTTAAAAAGATTTTATTTAATTCTTCAAAGAATCATTTATCTCTAAAGCAGTTAACTCGGTTTTAATGAAAATGTCTTTAAATTATCAGGTTTAATAAAACGTTTGCTTTTATTATTTTAAAAAAATTGATGTTTTTCAAATAAATTTAAAGCGAAAAACTATTGTATTTTTAAAGCAAATGTAATTTTGAAAATGAGTTAATTCACACCTTAATTTTTTCTATAATTTGAATAAATAAATCTTATCGCTAATTTTTGCTATATCTCTGAATTAACCCTATCTTTAAGGGTAGTGTATTTTATATCATTAAAATTTCATCCCTTTATAAATAAATTTATTCGAATAATTCGTACTAAACCATTTTCAGCTTACTCCTAATCTATATATGCTCCAATTACTCAATAGATACATTGAATCTTTAGTCTTATTGTATCACACTGTTTGGGCAACTAAACAAACTTATATTATGAGAAAAAAGAAAAGAATAAATTTAACCCAAAATAGTGAAAAGAAACTATAATTTTTGTTCGAAAGCCTGAAATGGTGAAACACATAGCCTTGATTTAACTTCAACTTTGAATATTTTGTATTTCCCTTTGCTTTATCTACAGGCATCTGTCATAAATCCTACTGTCGTTTTATTATGCGATTACATAAAAATTCGAAGCTATTGTGGATAAATTTTTAAATTTGACTTTAATTTTAGATAAAAACTCGATGAAAATTTTGAACATTTTTTTTGTTGTTGAATATTTATTACAAATAATAATAATAATAATGTGCAAATTTGGTAGCTGCAACGTTAGCTCACTTGTTAACGTTAATGTTATATCACTTGTTAACGTCAATGTCATATATGTGCTGTTAGTCAATGTTATAACGTCAATGTTATGTTACTTGTTATAGTCAATGTTATTTATAATGTTATAGCCTAATTTGTGGACAATTTTACACAACTTCATTTCATCACCCAAGTTACAAATTTTATTCAGCTCATAAACATCATGCTGATCTCATGATATGTTACTAAATTATTTTACGAAAATTTATCTTATTTTATTGTATGGGAAAGAAAAGAAAAAAAGAAAAAGATTTAATTCTTGGCTGTATTTCTTGTTAATAAATAAGTACTATAGGATTAATGTCACTTGATATGTTTTGATCCAGAGTCAAATTTCTGACAATACTCACATTTTTTGCAATGGTGAAAAAATGAGCAACGCAATTATACTTTTACTAAGAAATGTACAGTCAAATTTTTTCAAGAACTCTTGCTCTCTTTTTGATACCATGTACTCATGGTTAACGTATTGGTGCGTGTTATACATTATCAAAATATATATCATTGATATGAGTACATATTTTATGTACTTTTATGTCTCTGTTTTTGGAGAACGTTAATATTTAAAAACTTAAAATCATAAAAGGCTATCATAAAAGGCTATAAATATATACTATTCTATATAGTGTATATTTATAAGTTGCTGTATCCATTTCTCCATCTGTATTTATTTTTTTATGCACGTTATAAAAATAAAAATGCAGGCACTCTTATATTCAACTATTTAAGAGATTTTAGGGCCCCCAACCATAATTAATTACTTCAATAACATTTTTAGATAAACGGTACTTTTTTCCTACCTCTGTCACATCTGTGCAAAGACTGCTTGAATTACTCCAGAACTTGTTAATGCACTACCATGGGAGAAACGCAAAAATTCTAGAATTATATTGAAAGCTTTAAGCGATTAAATCTGAGCTTAAAACAATAACAATTCCAAGAGAATACAACCTCAAAAATTATTTCTGGAGTTACTTAATATTTCTTTATTTAATATTTTATGTGATTCAACGCGTAGGTGTTTTTAATATCAATTGCTACTAAACACAACGTTTCAGAAATTATAAGATTTAGATAAGTTTTAAGTTAATTTCTATGGAGCAAGATGCAACTTTCACTCATTGAAATGTAAATGTGACTATGTTATTCCAAAATATTTTTGGTTGGTATCTCTCTTTAAAAAGTATTTTTTGGGTTTCTTGTAGATATTTTAAACCACACTCACACCCATATTGCTCTAGGAGTCGTAACATTTAAATGTTCTATAATATATCATCAAATATTCATTTCCAGTATTTGATTTTGGACTCCAATAATCTGATAATAATGGTTAATCATGGGTAAAAGGGATTGAATCTTATAACTACAAAATTAAAAACTTTCAAGCAAAATAAAATTTTACTCTACAGGTTTAAACTAAAATGCAATTTTTAAAAAAGACATCTGATATTCTAATAAGACTCTTTAAAAGTTTTAAATCTAAAATTTGGGATAAAATAAAGTTAACAGAAAAAGACACTGCAACAATTTTAAAATTTCATTTATAGCTACAATCAATTTTTAATAAGAGGAAAATGGTTACTAACTGCATTTCAGTCAATTGTAGTGAAATCATTTACACTTAGAAATAGTGCTAGTTATACTAAAGTCATTGAAAGGTTGCTTTTTTTTAATTTAAGGATAGTGCAAAATTTTTTAGGCAATGTTATGCTCCGAAATTATAGTGGAAAAATATTTTTATATTCTCCTCCATTAGTAGAACGCTGAATTTTTTTATAACACACTTAATCCTCCTAAAGGCTTAGGAACATATGTGTCAAATTTCGTTCGAATAGTAATAGGTTAAAAAAACAGACATTCAATTTTGAAAGTAAATTTATGCATTAATTTGAGGAAAAAGGTCATTAAAATTTTGGGGAAGGTTGTGTATATTTGACGATTTTTTTAATAATTGGTTTAAATTTGACATTTTAATCTTTAGTATAATTAAAACAGAATGGCAGGTTTTATAGAGCTTATGAAAAGAGTGTTTAAAAATATTCCAAAGTGAAACTTATTTTGATATCTTCTTGAATCAAATTTGTTCATTAATCTTCAGATATATTCAAATATATTCTTAAGTATTTTTGAAAATGATTAGTAAATGATAGTGTGCAGAGACAAATTTTAATTATTCTGTCCACCCAATAATAAATTTAAGTTAATGACAAATTTTTAAATTACTAGATCAATGTAATCAATGTAAAATCATTTCTTGCTCAAAATTAGAAATCATTAAATCTTATGTCGATTTAAGATAACCTGAAATCTTCTATAAATTTATTTTGATATACGTTATTGAACACCAAAAAATATTCCATTTTTCACATGACTTTTTTTTACCCCACTCTCCCCATCTATATTTTTTATAGCTAAAATATAAAATAATGATTTCTTTTCTGAAATATGGTAAAAACTTTCTTACAAAAAACCCCCCGAAAAATGTACACGACGCTTTTTACTAAAATGATCAAAAAATATTTCCCTCATTTTGAAAACATAAATATAAATTTTTAACTTACGCCAATCTTAATCCCATTGTTAAGTTACTATTCTTAAATACACTATTATTCTGACACTCTTTCAGTTCTAGGTATAGTTTTATGGCTGCATTTATTAACAATGACATGTTTACGACGCATTCTGCCCTGGAGAGTGATTTCGGGAATAAAGACAGACAGGTCAAAAGGGTGACTGAACTTGTTTAATACGTTATTTTGGGATAATAATAACACCCTTTTCCTAAATGGTTAACTAAATGAAAATGAATCATTTGTTTGATGTTAGGGTCTTTAATATTTATGATATACTACTCATGCCAAGCGAATTAATTTGTAACTTCACACAGTTTAATAATAAAAATGGCTATAAATCACTTCAGTCCAACTATTTTGAAAGTGTGTTCCCTGATTTAGGATTAGCAATAAAAAGAAGTTGAACAATCATAAAAAAACATCACTTTCTCTTTAATCTCTTGCGATGGATAAAAATGCAAGGATAATTTTTACTTTCACTTTTATGATTTTCTTATCTGTGAGAAGGCGAACATAGAAAAAAAATTAATCAAATGGAAATCATATTTTTATGGTTTGTTTTACAGATTTTATTCTGTTCTATGAAATAATAAAAAAATCAATCTTTCCATATTATATATCTTAAAGAACTTTCTGAGACCTAAATAAAACACATTATAATTATAAATATATATATATATTTCCGTTTTGTCATTTAATTTCTCCCAAAACAAATCATTGTTATCTTGTCATTAGAATCCAAATCCTTTTAAAAAATCCAAATCATTTTTATTGTAAAAAAAATCATCAAAATCATTTTTATTTGTATAACAGACTTCCATTTTTTAAAACTAATAATGGTAAATTATTTCGAATATAAATGTCCTCAAAGCTGCAGAAAACTGAATACAGAAGACATGATCACTTTATCCCAAATGGTGCTTCTGTTTAGTGTAGTAATATTTGGATTTGTTTTATTTATTCTCCTCTCCAAAAAACAAATATTTTCTTCTATACGCAGGGTAAAGAAAATATAGTAATCGACATAAAAAAGTTGTGATTTTGATGAACCCCCAGGTTTTAAATCTTCCTGAGTTTTGAAAACAGAATTTTGAAAAATGTCCAGCAGACTGTCTGTGAGAAAGATAACTCAAAAAATGCTTTGACCTAGACGGATAAAATTTTGTTTACGGTTTTTAGCCAAATTTATAAATTTCTATCAAATTTTAAGCTAACTCCGATCACAGAGAGGCTGTCTATCCGGTTGTTGGAATATAATTTAACCCGATAACTAAAAACCGAAGTGAGCTAGAGTGATAAAATTTGATGTACTGAATTAACGTCTATAGTTTATAAGACTATCAAATTTTGTGTCAAATCCAAAGCCGTATGTTGCCTTGAGCATCTTGAAACAAGTAAATGGGATATTTAAAGACACAATAAAATATGTCGTATTTGGTGTGTGATTTTGTGTCTATAAATGTAGCTTTCTGTGAAGTTTTTGCTCCAGTCCGTTGAGGAAAACGCAAATTCAGTTTATTTGCATGTGCTATTCTTCGCATGCCAGACCTAATCTCCAAATAACTCGCCAAAGATGACACAACAGATGCAGTAACTAATAATATAAAAAGAAATTTTTTGAAATCAATTCCTACTTAGGTTAACAAAGAAATTTTTTACTTTAGTTACTTTTTATTAAATAATTTCAATTATTATAAATATGCATATAAATATGACAGAATCGCAATATTAAGCGGCAACACAGAAAGCAAAATTCCTGGAAATTTTCCATTCTCCTTTCTATATATGATGTTCGACTTCGCAGCAAAAGAGATGCGCATCCAACGCCATACCAACCAGGCTATACCGGCCTGACAATTACAATTACTAAAAATAATTGAACAAAAAATTATACTAGCGTTGAATTTTCAATGCCAATTGAGGCAACGCAAAATGCGGGAATTATCCACGCCAGTTGGGGTAACGCAATACAGATTAGAAATTTATACTTTATTCTCTATTATTTTAATTTGAAAGTACTTCAAAATAAATCCGAAAAATTGATTCATTAACAATGTTTAATTTTAAATGCATCAAACATAAGAAAAGAAGCAAAATTGTTTGAAATAATGGTCCGAAAACATATTAAGTCTAACCTCATTAGCGTGGAGAAAAAAAACTGTATTCGTTACTTAATTGGCTGCGGGGAAATCATAATTTTTGGAGAGAAAGCTAGTTTTTAATTAATAAATGAATAATTAATTAATTAATATTTTTAAAAAACTGTATTGACATCAAATGTCATCCACTACAAGTTTTAAAAAAATTACTTGAACTT
>JAOUZG010040215.1:9153801-9208610 GCA_026289955.1 Argiope argentata | reverse complement strand
ATATATATCGTAACAATTGCATGACAGTGCCATTCAAGGCGTTCACAAATATATCACCTTTATTGAAGAGTATGGAAGAAGGTTTTGAGGGGACCACTCTCCCTGGTTTTACAACAATTTTCCACTAAATGAGAAAGATGGAAGCAAGAAACCTCAAAACAATTAAATAGATCATTGGCTAATTTCTTCCATTTGTTAATCTGTTTCTTTCTAATCAATTAAGTTTTGTCAAATTAAGTCAAATCCGCTAAATTTTGAAAGTGTTATAAGCATTTTTCAATCATAGTTTTTTAGCTTCATTAGGGATCATTGAGAGTACCATGATGGCCTAGTGGTAAGGTTATCATTGTAAAGAAAGGTTCGAATCCCTCTTCTATAGTCAGTAGTTTGTTGTGCATGAGAAATTCGTGCCCGTTTACACTAACAGATTAAATGTCATTCCGCTGATATGATAATTTAAGGAGGAAGTGCCGGTTCAGACGTCTTCATCGACCTCTGAGACTAGTTGAAACGTAATAGATCCGCTCAAAAATAGTTTTGTGTTATTTCAAAACTGGTGATGGCAATTTAACTAAATGTTTTTAAAACATGAAATGAAAGGAAAATATTTTTAGAATTTATATAATTGTTTTTAATATATCGGAATATTAAACATGTAATTTTTATATTAAATCACTTTGGAATGTGATTTTCGTTTATTTTTAATAACTTATATGTATTTTAGTAACTTAGGAAAGCTCCTAATTTTAATGCATTAAAAGTGAAATTAAAACTTTATTTTATTATAGTTGAGAATTTAACTAAGAAACACATTTCCTTGCTACAATTTCCGGGTTTCCGGGTATGTATATAACCAGCCCTCTTTGTTAATTAAATAAATATACCGTTGATTTACTATGAAAATTATTCAAAGCATGTTGCTTTTATTTAACAAATTTAATGAAATAATGATGAGTATCAATCGATCTGTTTCTATTTTGTGTTCACAGTATAATCATAATCTTTACTTTGAAATGTTACGTTAAACTTTTTGTGTTTGTATGGTTCCTAGTTTTGAGATTATTTAAGCATAAATGATTTTGTAATTTTTTGTTGCAATTTATATAATTAAACTCTTGTCTTTTAATTTTTGGTATTTGTTTGTATCTGTATTTATGAATTTCTAATGAAAATGTTGCAAAATATCATGGGAATTTCAATGCCTTGTGCATGAAAGATTATCTGATGGCAAGTTTTGCAATTTCTCAATAATTAATAAGAAGAAATCGCGAAATTGTAGGAACAAATCATAAATTAATTTAATTCATTAATAATGAGTGAAAGTTGTGGTATTCAAGTGTTCAATTCATAATAACAGAAACATACATAGAACTGGAAACTTTGATTCTTTATAACTCACTAAATAATAAAATATTAACACCTATATTCTGTAGAACGAAAAATTACTGCATTAGATATGCCGAAGTTTATAAAACTGGAGGTTACTGTTTTCCACTATCATCAAAGCTGATCAAATCATTCGTAATAATTCAGTATGCAGTTTCAAATAGGTCATAAATAGAACAAAAAAAGCCAGGCACATATATTTTCCGATTTTCATGTAATCATTCATAAAATGATGTCCTTAAAACATGTGGTAAATAAATATATATATAATGTTACCTTCATGTTTTGCATCCAAATATTTGGTAGTGAAATTTTAAAATTGGAATCTCTGAGTTTACTTTTAAATCACTTCCCGGTATCTAAATTGTAACTTCTATCCCTATAAATTGGTTGAAGGAGCAATGTTAGTATGATAAAAAGAATAATTAAACTGAAAAAAATGAACATAATTATTTATTTAGGAACCAGCTCCTGCATGTATTTTTGAGACACAGCTAATTTCCATAAAAAAATTACAGAAAAAAATTCAAATGTTGCATTGCTCCAAAATCGCGAATGGCATTTTAAGTAGTCGGCGTATTTTGAAGTCGACTCAGTTTTGCAGAACGAATGGCGCTCTTTTTTAATATAGTTGAAAATAGTAAAAGGAAAGCTTCCAAAATTGTAGATGATTTGTGATTCCATTATTTCATTAGATTGAACTTTTTATGGGATTTTTTTAAGAAAACAGTAAATCAATAAGCGTTACATCTTAGGAAACGAAAAATGACCATACGAATTTATTTCATTAAACTAAAAGTCAGAAAAATTCTAATCTTTTGAAATATACAAAAATGTCCAATATCTTCATGATGATGCTATTATTTTGGAATTACTTTGAAATATTGCATTTGAAAGGCAAACTCTGACTGTTGATTTTATATATCCGTAAGCACCAATGAGATCCAACTTTATTTAATTATTTTAACTTTTAATTATAGTAAATAATTGTTGATTTTTAATTATTGATTAATTTTTCAATTATTGTAAATAACTGTTGTTTTTTAATTATCTTAAATAATTATTGAAAGTTTTTGATTTTCAATTATTGCAAATAATTGTTGAAAACTATTGATTCTCAATTATTGTGAGTAATTGTCGAATATTATTGATTTTCAATTATTGTGAGTAATTGTTGAATATTATTGATTTTCAACTATTGTGAGTAATTGTTGAAAGCTATTGATTTTCAACTATTGTGAGTAATTGTTGAATATTATTGATTTTCAACTATTGTGAGTAATTGTTGAAAGCTATTGATTTTCAACTATTGTGAGTAATTGTTGAACGCTGTTTATTTTCAATTATTGTGAGTAATTGTTGAAAATTTTTTATTTTCAGTTATTGTAAGTAATTGTTGAAAACAATTAATTTTCAATCATTGTAAATATTGTTGAAGATAAATTATTTTCCTTTATTGTAAACGTTACAAAATTTAAAAATTTAAAAATATTTAATCATTTTTAAAGCTATGCATGCTATTAAACGAACGAGAAATTGAATTTATCGGCAAGCTAAAAATTTAAATTCTTGAATATAATTTTAAAAAAAGGTTGAAAATAATTGAAACATGTAAGTGGTGATTTAATAATTGCTTAATTCTACATATCGTAGTTTTTGACATCTCACAAAAATGGATTATTTATAAAAAATAGCAAAACTGTGTTCTTAAACACACTTTTTTAGTAATGCGATTATGTCTTTACTGAATGAGTTACAACGAATTTAACAATGATTACTACGACAGGCATCAAGCCGGAAATAATGTAATTCTCACGTAAACTGGCAACCGTGTCATTTTTTTCATTCATCCTTATTCGTTTTAGTTGTCTTGGGGCATCAAGCGGAAAATCTTATTAAAACCTCGTATGGTAATTATAAACAAAGAACAATTAGAAGTTCAAGATCAGGAAGCGAAAGTGAAAAATTGAAGATCGTAGGGAAGAAGTGCCGTAGAAGATTAATTTGAATACTTTCCCAGAAATATGGATTTAGATTTTTAGATTTATGGCTATTGTACATTATCATACAAGGGATAATTCACATTTTAGCTCTCCATGGTAGAGTAAAAGGACGTTTTCACAAGGATTTTTAGGTGTACTTGATTGAACATCCAGGTTGCTTGTTTATAAATGGTTGAAGAACAAAAGAGTTAGCTGTAAGTTTTTTCGTAAGTGCGCATATAAAAGAAAACTGCTTTCACACTTTCAAAAACAATCGTAAATTATTATTTTTTTATGATAGTGATTTAAAATTTTAGCAATGTTTATATCCAGTTTATAAGCATTTTAAATATTGTTGAAGAATATTTTTTAAGTTGGACCATTATACAAATAGCTCAGTTTTTGCTTATTTGAAATTCAAATATTTTAGATATTTTAAAAAAATTGAAAATGATGATATTGCTGTATTTCATTTCCAATAGGCGTTGCGTATTTCACGTTTATTTAATTCTAGAGTATAATTTGAATGTAAAACTAGACTTTATTTAATTTTCTATATTTTCATTTTAATTATTCTTTTCTTTAATTTTGAATCAATAGTATCCCTCTTTAATATATGTAAGAACTACACATTCCTAATTATATTTATTTGAAATCGTCTTCAAATAAATGTATTAATGTTTTTAAATAGTAGTCCTAGTGTAGTAAGTTCTAGTATAAGTAAATCATCAAAATAAGTAAAACAATTGAATATATTTTCTTTAAAAATGAATGAATGTGATAACTAAATAAACGAAATGATTAGAAATATCATATTTCCATTAAGATGAATGGAGACTAAAACATTTTTTAAATATTCCTATTTAATGTAACAACAAAGCAAATATCGAATAAAATATCTTTTATAGTTGAAATGTTGGAGTTTTACAAAAACCAAAAATGTAATAATCTAAACGATTATGTTAAGGCCACAAGCCACATTTTCAATATCTAATATATTGTTTTGATTATCTTGTTCAATGTATATGCATAAATATTGACTGGCAGGAATAGTCTCAATGCTTATGTGTCTCAATATTTTTTTAATTCAATGGTGATATAATATGTTAAAATTTGCTATAATCTCAAAGAATATTTTGACAGCTCCAGGATTTTCTATATATTCTAGTTTTTTTGTTTCCGTTCATGTATTTTCAAATATTAAAAAAGGGCATTTTATTCATAATGTTCTAGAGAATTACAGTCTTTCGAAACCAAAGATAAAAGATGGGTCTGTCTTTTTGTTTATACATTTTCATTTGTCCTTTCGTTTAAACTTTTTTCATTTATCCTTTTGTTTACATTTTGCGGTCTTTTTCATTCCAATCTTACAATTTCGAAGCTTCTTCTTTATTGAAGGTATGTAGAAATAAAAAAATCTTCGGAAGAGGAAATAAACGATAAAAATATATTTAATCCAACATTAAAATTTTATTGCACGCAATCTTGCAAGGATTATTCTTACAATACAACTAAAACATTAGTTTCTCTTTTAACCCTAATCGCATAGATGAACATCAAATTTACAGCCGTTCTTTGTCTTAGCTTACTTCCACAAGACAAAAATTATAACTTTGTTTTATTGCGTTATTAAAATATCGAGCATTCCTGACAGATTCCAATAATTCAACTCAATTTCCCAAGAATTTCTTCCCTTCCGAAATATTTATTAAATTACCCCCAAAGTACTGTAGGGACAAGAAGATAAAACATCGGTGAGTAATCCTAATCCTAGAAACACAGGGATTTCTTTAATCCAAACAATAGCGGAAGTTTTTAAAAACCACTTCACTTTGACTAGTGGTGTTTGGGAGGAAGCGGGAAAAACCACAAGTGAACATCTGGAGAAAATATGAGATGGTGGAGGAAATTATTTTCTTCTGCCGAGAGAAGGGAAGTAATTCAAGAAAATTCACAAAATTTCTTCCGCTCCCTGTTCCCTTCAATAACTGGAAACTTTCCTTGTAGGGGGACCAATTATTTCGGTTACCAACGTCCGAATTCTTGAATTACTTACAATGGAGAAAAACAAACGATTTTTATTGGTATTTATTGTGCAGACCGGATGTACTTACCCACTGGAAACGGAAGTAAAATAATATAAATAATTGAGATGCGAAATGCGGTAATTCAGTAATAAGGCAGTAGTTTTTGAATGTCGATAGCTGTTTACGATATTGGAATCGGAAATATTTTTCACAATCAATTAACTAGAATGAAAAATAATCCCTCAAATCGATTTATAAAGATAAATAAATATGGATTGTAGATACAGATAATTTTCAAAGTAATATGCACTTTTGCTATATTTATACTCAAAGACTGAAATTAGAACTTGCATTCCTAATTTTAAAATGCTTTTATAAGCATTAAAATAGACTAAAATTGCAATTTTATATACTAACAAAAACCATTAGGGTGGAATTTGAATTTTTGATTAGGCTGAAGTCTCTTTTTAAAGTTACACTACTGCTATTTTTGGATTTATTTTAAAATTTTGCATTTTGTTTTGATGGCGGGGAGGATATCAAAGCCCATCCTAACTATCGAAACTTTCTCACCTCTTACAATACCCGATTCCACTAAAGATCTTGTGTCTATGCACGTTCACCCCTGTTATTGTAATTCATGGCAGTTTACAAGCCCGCTGACAGACCTATCAGCGATATAAGACGAATGAGCGTCTCTGATTTTTAAGTAGCTCCAACTGGGGCCAAGAGTAAGACTTAGATACATACTCATCACAATCCTTTATACGGGGTGGACTTTATTCGTGCATTTCCTTCATTTATCTACAGATCGTAATTTAGATGGAACAGAGAACGATCCTCTCTGCACCAGTAACTCCAGTGGTATTAATCGTGACGGAGGATTTTGTCAGTATGACAGATTTATCATGCTCTAGCCACCACACACACGGAGAGTCTTTGGCTGGCAGGCTCGAACTCGCCCAACCCAAGGGATTCGAATCCAACGCCCTACCAGCCGGGCTATCCCATCCCTCAACCGGTTAACTGTTTTTGACGAGTATACTTATCATGGAAAAAATGCAACACTTTGCGTCATGACGAGTTTGTTCAACAACAATTATTGCATTATTTAATTATTATATTTATTATTAATTATATTTATACAATAAATGTTTCTTATATTTATATAATAAATGTTTATGACAATTCAGTTAAGTATTTTCCGAAGAGGCTGAAACAGATGTCTGATTAACCGTTGCACCCTTACGTCATATATAGTATTGAATTATCACTTCTCAAAAAATTTATAAAATAAAAGCAAATTTACAAAAATGCATCCATAAACACCTCAAAAGTTCTACAGAGTCTTAATTGAGTCAGTGAGTTGTACTTTCCTGAAACGAATGGTGTCATCTAATTAGATAATAAAATACAAACGATTTAAAAGTTAAATCTCCCACATCATAAATCAATATTTAGTATTATGTAGAGCTTTATAGTAGATAGGGATACCGCGAAATTATTATTTTTATCTAAGGATCAAAATAATTCTACCCTAAATTATCTGTCATGCCACTTCAAAACGGGATATTAATATAGCAAAGAACTCAATAAAACTTATCAAATCCATCACTATTTAAAAGTATTTAATTTTAATGACATGGTAAAATTTATAACTTTTTCATAAAGCTATCTAGTGCTTCTTGAAGTAACCCAAAGGAATGCATGCATCAGCATTTTTATAATTGTATTGAAAAAACGGAGAAACACAATAATATGTCGTTTTAGAATGGAAAGCAGGAAATGTCTATTTAGAGCAATGAAGATAAGTTGACAACACGCAACTATTTCGCGTGAGAGACGCGTTTGATTTAAAACTCACCCAAAATAATCTCTTTTGGGTTTTCCGGCCAGAAGACCGTTTGGGATCCACTTTGTTTTCGTTTCATGGTTAAATGATTCATGTTTTTTTTCTCAGGTTAATGTAGATTTCCTTCAGATAAAGTTACTATGAATGATTTTAGTTTATTTCTTAAGTTGTTTTGATTGACTTTATTTTTACGAATATTTATTTAAACGGACTATTTTCCTGCTTGTATAAGCGAAATTTAATAGTCGAATTTCTGTTCAGTTCCTGATCTATTATTTTTTTCTAAAATTTTGTTCTTTTTGACAACAAAATAATATTTTCAAAGCTGTGAACTAATTCATTAGTTGAAGTATAATTTCTACATGCGCGTGACGACATCTATCAGCAAAAGCGGACATTTTTTTCTTTCTTACCTATTCCATAAGTAATATATTTGAACTACAGTCTTAAAGAAATTACAATTAAGATTATTTCAATATAAACAAGATTGAAATCTTTTTAACAGATTCTAATCAAAATCTTGTTATTTTTTTAAATTATTATATTACAACAGTCTATACCCTAAATAAATAAGATGTGATGTAATTTCAATGTATAATAAAATTTTAAAAATCAAAAATATTATATCTAATACATTATAATTCAGTATGCCTCAAAAGACTTCATTAACTTTTTAAAAATTAATTTAGGATTTTTGAATTACAAGATAAAATAATTATTATTCTAACAAATTAAATATACAAATGGAAATTTTAAATTTGTAATTAATGCATTTTTTTACATCTGCCTAAAAATGAGAGTTACTGAAAAAAATATTAGTTAAATTAATATTTCGATTATATCTGATCTGACCGAAGGCAGAAGGAAATTTTGGAAGATCGAAACGATGCGACAGTGTAGACAAGTAGTTCTAAATATAGTCCTAAACACCATCAACAATTACTCTCACCCGTAAGAGGCAAGTCCCATCATCAATGAAGGGTGATCAACCCTACATCATTTTTGTACCCAAAGGGCAGTGATAATCAATTGTATATGTAAGCACCTGCATCTATCAGATCAGATTTAAAGCAGGCTATAGAACAACTGAGTGGAATTTGAGAAGCTTATTTATACTCTTATTTAAAGATTTCGTGACACATACAGAATACTATATAAAAATGTCTTCCACAAAAAATGAGTTCAAATTATTTTTCTGTAGATGATGTTTAACGAGCACTTAGAACATTAGAAACTTACGAAGATATAAGGAATTTTGTGAAGAGTGCTGATATAACCAATGCTCAGTTGTAAATCGTACGTTATAATATAGCAGACTGTTCAAAATATTATGAGCTTGATAAAATAATTTTCTTTCTTTGACCAAGTTATTATATTTTAAATTTTTTATCAAATCTAGTAAATCTCTTATGCCATTCTTTACTGAATACCTAAAAAATATTGATACTAGATTCAACTGGTTCATTTAATGTTATGAAAAAAAGAATATTTAAAAATAAGGCTAGATCTTTATAAATTATCAAAATTTAACAGTAAAGACAAATCAATTCTTACCCCTCTTTCTAAGATAAGACTTGGATTCACTGAAGACAAGGTTTTAAAACATTTATTTTGCAAAAAAAAAGTTAATTTAAAATTACAGCGCCAATTTTTTTTTCGAAGAGAAAAAAAATATATTTTAGAAAAAAAATGCCAAATACTTTCAAATTAGATGCTTATTTTGTAATGATCTAAGAAAATTGGTTTCAATTTATTATGAAAGTTAAGATAAAATGAAAATATAATATTTTGTTTATTAAAAATATATATATCCGGCCTTCACTATGAAGGGCCCCGGGTGCAGAAAACCATTTTTATTCCTAATTTTTTGTGAAATAGAATATATATATATATATATATATATATATATATATATATATAATGAACGCGTACACATATTATTAATGCATGCTTATTTTATGCGTGATTTTGTTTTCGTTAATACATCTATTTACTTCATAAAAATTACAATTTGGAAGCAGTAATGCAATGGGTATTGCTATAAAATGATCGTTTAATTTACCTTCGTTTAACTTTTTGTTTTTTCAACTTAATATAAACAAACGTACATAGAAGAACGCATAAAAAATATTACACTAGATGTAGGTAAAAAAAGTAAATAGCTGACGATTTATTAGTCCGTTTGAAACCAGTCTCACACTTGTCATCTGGCCTCCGCTTTCCACCGGGGTTCGCGCCGCTCTGTCTTAACATGTTAACATGTCTGTTAACATGAAGGGGATTTCTTTATTCATAAATTAACGCCCCCTTTTTTATAGGTATTACTGCGATTATTGCTTAATAACAGCATCAATCAAATCTCAATCAGCCACGTGGAAATAACTTGAATACTTTCCGTGCGTTCAAACGCTATTATTGTTCAGAACACTATTTACTTTATCATGATGCCCTCCCCTCTGTGGCAGGCTCCCGGTGAATAACATCCACTGAATCCCCCAGATGGTCGGCCCTGATTGTTTGATAAAGCTCGAAGGATTAGAGTCTACTTTAAAATTACGTGTTCACTTGATTTTTTGTAACAAAATTATTAAATCAATTGTTATTAGTGCATTGAATCGTCATACTCCAAACTGATTTAAAAGTATTGAAAGAAGCTTTAAAAAAATCTTTCGTCTATTCCTTAAATTTTTATGTAAGAAAAGAGGGAAAACTCTGATATAACTCTGTCTTATAATTCCGTCATTTCATTATAACATTCAGTGCACAAAACAAATAAATTTTCCTTCTTCACAATATTAATCCAATGTCAAGAGCACAACTTCAGAAAACTAATCGGTTATGAAATTTATTCAGTCATTCACAAATGGAGTTTTCCTTTTTCTTCGAACCTTGAATACTTTCTAATAGTATTAAAATGGATTAATCTAGTTAGAATTTTTTTTAATCTTCTGCAAATCTTACATGAAGCAAATCAGCTTAAAAAGAATAAAAATGAAATAAACTGTGTCAAAGTCAGGTAACTAGACAAGTTAATCAGACATGAAGTCAATGTAGAGTTGTATATTATATCTTTTTTATTTCTCCTAGTCAATTTCTTTCCTGTGATTTGCATTTTGTGATTTACTGGTCTGTTTTAGTTTTATTTTTTCGTATACTTTAATATGTTAGTATTTTTAAAATATATTTGCATTAATTTAAATAACTTTAAAAATTTAAATAAAATACCAAGAATACAACTTCAAGTTTTTTAAAATCTTGCTGCAAACGTTTTTTAAAAGCAGGAAGTTTTGTTTATTTATTTTTTTTAGAATTTCCCCAATACATTTTTCAGAATTTCTTTAAAAATTCCTAATAAAAGGATAAAGAAGTATTGAAATGATTTTATAAAATGATTCCATAAAATTAATCAAAGGGAAATGAAAGTATTTAAAAATACACAAATCTAAAAAAGACAACATATTTATATTTTATTTTTAAAACATGATTTTATTTTAAAAGCAAATTCACCGAGAAATTTTTTATTGATTTAATTTTAAAAGGAAATGTAATTTTCCACAATTTGATATAAATTCGTATTAATTTTAAGACTTTAAGAAATGAAATTTTTTTTTTATTTCCAACTCAAAAATGTCATTTCAATAAACCTTTCAAGAAAAAGTAATTGTAGATAAGCACATTCTCGTTATTTACGAATAGGCTTGTTTAATTGAATGAAATGTGAAAAACACTTCCGAAAATGTAAAGTTATCGATTTAAATACTTTATTCTACTATTCTGTTTCTTAAATACTTTTGTTTTTATCCCATAACTGTTAATGCGATGGAAATTTTATTTTAATTTATTTTCATACAGTTTTTCAATAATAAGAGATATATGAACAATTTATTTGAGTAAAAGGAAACTTTATATTTTCCATTTTGATGGGAGTGTCACGAGCTCTTGAATTCAAGGTTCTTAATCTCCGGACATAACGGGTGACTAGAGTTATCGCATGGCAATATTACTCAGTAAGTGGTTGTGCTTAGTGGCAGAAATGATAATCGGTAACAAATTACTTACTAATTAATCTGAAAGGTGAAAAATATACGTTAATGAATCACGGCAAATTTGGTCCCAAGTCAAGATGGTGGGATAAGGCTATAATAATGTCTTAGACACGAAGGAGATGATTAGATAGCTTAGCATTTTTTTGGAAGCGAATGGTAGTAATTTTCAATGATTTTGCGATTTTCTCGAGTTTATCGGTCTTTTCAAAGAAACATATTGAAATTTTCTTGTGGAAGTCCTTTAAGGTTGCTACATTACGATCTTCTTGGACATCTTTATTCTTGACAAACCACGGCATGTTGCTTCTTTACCCAACCGTCACAGAGGAAAATTAGTAATTCTTGTATAAATAATGTTGCCGATTGTATTTAATGTGAATAAGATCTCAAATGGTTGCAGTGTCAATGATAAATATTTACCTATGAAGGATGGAAACAGAATTCAAACAGAACTAAGATTAGTAGCGACTGAAGTTATAAACTAAGATGAAATTGGAGTCGATAAATCACCACTATCCCATTAATTTTTAAAATCATAAGCACTTCTCGATTTTCACTTAGTAATGTTAGGAATTTGTTATTTGAATAAATTAATTTGAGGAAATGGAGATATTTTGTATACTTGATTCTGAAATTTTTTCATAAAATTCAATCTGCATGCCTGTCTTTTTTATTGTTCCTATTAAAGTTGAGATCCATCCCTATTTTAGTGATTTGATTGTTTTTAATCAATTGTAGAATTATTGAAAGTAATCATTGTACAGCATTTTCTTCAAAACGGGGAATTTGTTTATTATATAGTATAACTCAAATGTATCCAAAATCATATCATTTGAACACATCCCTTAATTTCCCGTCATAAACAAACAATAGGGATAGAAAAAATTATATATTCAATAAAGAAACAGAAATTTTCTTCAATTTAAAGTGAATGATAAACAGTAAATAATAGTTCCCGTTTCATTAAATATTGGCTTGATATTTATTTGCATAAAAGTAGGGCCCTTAGAATTCCTTGTATTAACTCTTCAAATTATTCTTAAAAATTGAATCAAATCTCAAATGCCAGATCGTACCTCACATAATCAGATGTACGAAAATTGTATTGATCAACATTTCTTTTCAAAATGCTTATTATTAACAATTTACGATTATGAATTTAAGTAAAAATAATTAATATTACATGTTATGGTATGATAAATATAATTTGGGATTTGAGATCAACAGATTGTAAGTTTGAGTCTGGATTCCAATGAAAGGTTGCCGTTCATGAGGGAAGAGGGCGGCGTTATTAAGAGTGTTCCTGATTCAAATGCATTCAGTACTTGAATTCATTCTAATATCATTTTAATTATTAATTCAAAACAAATAAAAACTTCAAAATGTATCTTTAATTTTAAAAAAATCAGTCTAATCAGAAATACTGAAAGAAAATGGATTAATAAATCTTCCATTATCTTCGTTAATTTTATTGTTTCGATCGATAATCATAAATTTCTATTCATATAGTTCGTCTATAAATTTAAAACAAAAAAACAGATTTTGTGATGAAAACAGCGGCAGTGCTCTCACATCAAGTTTCTCACATATTTAGATAATACTAACGCATGCTGTATTATTCTCCTTATGATTATCTGCATCCCTTGAATATGCCAAAGATAGAGAATGCGGAGATAACAAATCCTCAAAGGTCATAACAAAATCCTTAAACAGGAATTTTTCTCATTCCAGCTTCCAAACAAAATGGTAGTAATATTTCGTTTTGTGTTTTTTTAATAATGGGGAAAGCCATGTATTAATTTTGAGGGTCTTCTTTCCGACTGACTGGATCAAAATTCTGTTACAGAATTGCAGTTTTGATGACATGACGATATGCTAATTTTCATCTAGCATACGGTCAATTATTTGATCTCAGTTATCTTTTTAAATCTGAGTTACATCTTTTTTTATCTTGTTTTCCTTTTTATTTATATGCAAATATAACCAAATTTTATGATTATTTTGATCCAGAATTTAATTCACAATTTCTAATAATGAAAATTACACCCAGAGTTTCATCTACGTAGCTCTTTGAGTTTGTCATGTTTACGTACACATGTACTGATAGGCAAATAGATTTTCTTTAGACCTACTTCGTCCAAATTTTGATATAAGTTACAAATCCGGTATCAATATCACCTCAATATATTTTTACCTCTACCTCAATATATTTTTGATTTATCAAATATATTTAGAAGTGGAAATACAGATAAAATTTCAGAACTGTTTATTTTAGACTCGGAGATATTTATCAGAATATCGAGATAAATTTCTTGACGATTTACATATTTTATCGTTGTAAACTTCATATACAAAAAATAAAGAACAAACTGAATTTTAATTCAATTGTAAAACATAAAGAAAACAAGGAGTTGACAGGAGCTTAATCTTTTAGAAATCTGAAGGATTATATTCCAAAAGAAGATTAAAATATATGTAATAGAGCTTACAAGAATAAGGTAGATTAACTACGGTAATATCAATATCTAAACATTGATAGGAATTTAATCAGATTATCTTTTATATATACGAGTATCTATTTAAAATAGAAGGCATTCAACTAAATAGAAAACTGTAGTTGACAGATAAAACGACAATTCATATAGAAATAAATTGCAATTAAATTCAAAATTTAATTTTAGGTTTATTTATGTAAAATAATAAACATTTTCATAAGTTGATAAATCAAACAAGAAATCAACCTATCTGTCTTACAGGTGGGAATTTAAATGATCATTTATTAAACAACTCGTCGCATTAACAATTAGAAAAGAAAGTACATCTGTCTACTTTCGTGTAGACTGACTCTTTACAAGGAATGAGGGTTGTATCGTTAAAGCGGATCAAAAACAAACCAAAACTTGAAATAAAATAATTTAGATATAATTTTTTAATTGCTATTAGTGTTTTAAATTTGGTTTCTTTTTTACCACAATTTCCTGAAAATATTATTGCGCAAAAAATATTTTCACTATTTTTGTACTCTAAAATGTATTATTTATTCATATGAATTTAGTTGTCGTATAATTTTAGTCGTACAATCACAAATTTTTTAAAAATAATTATGTATTTTATTTGGAACAATAAGTTCAATTCTTGTAATTAAATTCGTTTTATTGTTTCATCATATCTTAAAATGACGTGTTTTTTACTGTTAGAAAATAATGCAGAAATTCTTCTTTTTTACTTCAAAACTAAAAAAAAAAAACTTTTACATCAAGAATTAAAAAAAAATACAAAAAAGAGTAAAATAAAATCTTCTATGCATATTTCAATGTATCATGTCAGAACATAATTTCTTGGCGGCCAAACACCACGTGCTCATGCGAGTTAACCCTTTTTAAGGCTGTGGTAAATATCTTACCACCTCCTTAAAATATTTTGCAAATATTGTAGCTCCAAAACTAACGAGAAACGGACAAAAGTGTCATTATCGACATGTAATGTTACTTTGTTTTCAGCTTCTTGTTATGTTGTTTCACCATAATAATTTAAAATAGTGCATTTGGTAATTTACATTGTATTTGGTTTTTCTACCACTTATTTCATGCGTAATTAATACATTTTAAATTTTGAAATAACTAATAATAAATAGTTTTACAAAAATCACATTTACTTGTGAAATTGTTTATAATTCATATTTTTTTATTGAATAAGTCAGTAAAATGTCATTGATGTTTTGAAAAATGGTAAATATGTGTTTCCACCCCTGTAATAACTACAGCCCCTACAACAAAATTTTAACAAAAATACTTTTTTTGATTATAAATGAGATTCTTTTTTTCAAATATAATGTAAAGTCAAAATTTTGAAAGAAAACAGCTTGTGCCCGTTAAAGGGTTAAATTATATTTTTATTCCTTTTAATTGTTTCATTTAGTGAGTCACTTTAGAATTGCAAACGATCCAAAAAACTTTATCTGGCATTTGTTTTTTTTTTTAAAAAATATCCCATTTCCTATTTATTTCATTTCATATAATCGCGTGCTCAAAGTGACATTTTTCTAGGTTTTATTTGCTTTATTAATTAACTTATTGAATTTTTAAATCAGGACTTTTCTAAATGCGACGGCAACACGTTATTAAAAATTGACTTTTTTTTTTAGATGCTCCTGCAGGTTATAAAATTTATATCTATATTTTTTGACGCCAAAAACCACATCCCCAAAACAACATCGTGTTCTGACATGATAATAAATATTTTGTTGATAAAATATCAAAGTTAATACTATTAATATGGAAAAAGAAAAAAAATGGCTATTTTGATGGCGAATTCAATGTTTTCGTTCGCGGTAAACTGCAAAAATAAGTTATGGAAATTTTGAAGCAATCATCACATAGACCAGAGCCATCAAATTTTCGGCTGAACCTCTTGAGAAATTCTTGGTGGTCAGAAGTTTAAAGATGCTTTTCAGAGAGACTAGTACCGTTCTAGTTGACTTAAAATGTGAGCCAATTCATTCATGTTGGGAAAAATACTTCAATATGAATGACAACTATGTTGAAAAATAAGGAAATTAATAATACTTCAATTTTCATTTCCTACTGTCATTCATTGAAATTTTCATAATTGTATTTAAAATTATAAGCATTATTTATTATAATCTTAACTCAACCTTACTCTTTCTTACAAGGAAACTAAATAATAAGTTAATTATAATATAGATAGATGACAGCTAACTAATAATAATAATAAACATATCTAATATTAATATGTTGTATATTTAGCACTGCATAACCTTACATACTTTGAAAGATTCAAATTAATGTACAACTAAGTGTTAATATACAGCACAGTTTCAAGCCTTTTTTGTAAAATGTTTTTAATTCTTTTTTTCCAATTTTATTCTGAACCGAGTCTAAAGATTCTTAATACTTAGAAATCTGAAAAATTTAATCATGAGTTTCTCATGATTTCAAAAATTAATGTGAAAATACTGATTTTATGACCCTCATTATCTAACAAGAATATGAAAACAATGTATACTTCAGAATGACTGTACGTTGGACTGCAAAAGATTAAGAAAGCTGTTTATTGATTATTAAATGGCATTATCATTGTAAAGTGGGTTTAACTGTTCATAGAAATGTTCAGATAATTGTAACAAATCTCTTTATCCTTTATTTCATACAGAACTCTACTTATGCAAATGTTAAATTTTCTTACAATCTTTTCACTAAGATGTTAGTGAAAAAATCCATGTATTCTGGGCTTCTTCGACAGAAGTTGTTATGCAATATCTAAAAGAAATCGCTTTTTGCTTTAAGTTCGCGTTTAATTCACGCAAATCAATCAAATTTTAGTGTCATAAAGCGTTATTCATAAATATATTTTTGAATACTTTTTTCACTATTTGAGTATAACTTCCCTTGTTGTTCTCAATAATCGATTATTTTGCGATTCAGATTCAAAACTTTCTCTTTAGCGATATAAAGGTAGAGAAACCATATTATTCGATAGTTAAAATTAAATTCTTGATAATTTTATATTTTTATTATTGATCTTGATAGAATAATTGTTTGATATTCTTTTTTAGTGTATGTGAAATCTAATAACTAAATTTCGCTTCAATTTCTTTAAATTATATTTTGTAAATAAATATTTTTTTAATTAGATTTTTAATTTTTTTCTAAAATTTATATAAAATCATCTTGTTTTTAATAAAAAAAGAATATAACCTTGGAAAGCTTGATTATGTTCCAATTGGTTTCCAACTTAAAGCTTCTTAACACTTTATCTCCGATAAATACTCATAAAATATTTCTTGTGACTCAGTTACAGAAGCTAAAATCAATATAGATATTTTTTTCAATAAAAAAAAATCTTCAATTACATGGATTTGAAATTTAAATATCCTCTTCAGATAAATTAATTAATAATACTGTGCAGGCAAATTAATAATTCCGTTCAATTCTATACTATTGAATATACTTATAATTATCATAAAATATATATACTTTAATTGAAATTTTTTCTTATTCTTTATTAATGTTATTATTATATATAATACTAATAATATAATTTTAATTATAATTAAATAACAAAAATAACTTAAATAATGTTTGAATTCAGCTTTAATGATCAAAAGATATAAACTGAACAGCTGATGGATCTGCAGATAATTTTAAGGGTACAGATAATATAATTGTGCTGTTCTTCCAATATATATATTTTTAAATACTTATAAATTATCATTAATAATAATAGGAACGCAAACTCTATGTATATATTAAAGTATTATTGATAATAATTTTAGTTGATTGTTAAATTAATCTAACTATATGTATTTTAGAAAAGATGAATTCATAAGAAAAGAAACAAAGCAATATCAATACTATGTATTTCAAAGATAAATTGCATTATTTTGATTATCAAAAATGAATCATCAAAAAATTACCATTGGGTTATTAAAACATGCGGGTAATTTTCCTTTTACGATGTCTCAACTATGATATAACTAAGTAATCCAATGCATTTTTAATTTCCTAAGTAGCTTAATACATTCTATCTTTCGGAATTGTCTTTTGTTGTTAATATATAGTAAAAAAATGAGTAGAAAATCCTTTGAAAAACATATTTTTAGCATTGCCTGTTTTAATTAAGAAATTGTTTTCCGCTGAGTTTCTGGAGCAGTAAGAGATCTGCGTGAAACTAAAATATTATTTTTATCGCAATAGCTTTTGGCAGGAAATGGAATCAATAGACAAAACATTTTCTATCAGAAAACTAATGAATTTTGAAAGTTATCAAATGAATTTAAAGTGGTAAAAATAACAACATCATTAAAAATACTGTTGTGTTAGGATATCAGCCATATACAACCCTAATTAACTTTTTTAAACTTAATTAGAATATTTAATTTTGATTTTTGGTTAATGTGCTTATGTTAAGAGATTTTCTAAGTCGAAAGCCTTTTAATTACGTTTACCAAATTATTTATTTTAAAATAAAGTCTCTGTTCCATATTAATTAAAGAACGATTCTGATTATTCATCTTTGAAAAATAATTTCTAGCGTTATAAATAAATATTTTGTGAAACTGATTAGAAACAGTCAAATTTTATAATAATGGGTAAAAAAGTTAGTGAAAGTCCTTGATCTCAGTCTTTACAATTACATCCAGTTTTAAGTAGATTAGTTGTTTTTTTATTACTTATCATTAATGTCTGTTTCTAAGGTATTGTGTAGAATCTATAATGTGAGTTTTAAAGAATAAATGAAATTATCCTTAATTTAGTCAATGGCAAATATATCATTGAAGTAATGAAAAAGTAATGAAATCTATTTTAAAAGAATCGAAATTATTTTAGCAAATATAAAAAAAACATTAATCATTGCTTATAGATGATTGCATAAAAATCTTATTTAAATATAATCTTTTATTATCAAAGCCAAAACAGCTGACTTTCAGCTTCTTTTTAGTTCAAGATGTAAACTTTCTAATGGTATTTTATTATATTCTCATAATCTTTGAACATTTTTAGCCATTATTTAGAAAAATAAGCATGTTAAATATAATCAGGAATATTTTCAAATATTAATATTTTTTATAAACTCTAAATTTAGAAAACGAATCTAAAATTTGTTTTAGCAATTACTCTAACCTTTTACAATATCTGTGAATCTGCGTCCATTTAAATTAAAATTTAAACATATGCTCTTTTTAAAAATGGAAATTAATAATTTTCATTTTCAAATTTTCTATTTTTTAAATAAATTGATATATATATTTACAATTAAATTCATGAATCGCGAAAAAGCAGTGTAAATTTTACTGTGCATCTTATAAAATCAGAAAAAAATCAACCAAGTAAAAAAAAATGTATTTTATTTACACTTCTAATAAATTATATAAAAATACAATAGAAAAATAGCTGGTTATTTACTATTTATAGATACATTATATACAAATAATGAAAAACAAAATCACTTCTAATACAAATGAAAATGCTCAGAATATAAATATAATTACAAACTCTTAAAATGGGTGAGATATACATATTTATTAGTTTTTCTTCATTAATTTAGATTCAGTTAGATCAATTTATCTATGCTCATAAATTGCTCATAAATTTTATCATTTTATTTGACATTTTTAAAAAATATTAATGACTTTTAAAAGTGAATAATAGATGCAAATTTCTATAATTGAAAATTCAAATATTTCTTTTGTTATTGATGTTTTGCCAAAAATTTATTTTGTTAAGAGATAGGTAGTTGGTTTTTTATATTTTAACTGGAAATAATTCCTTAGCTATAAGAAAAGTCTATTAAAATAATTACATATATTTATTAAGATTAAAAAGAATCCAATTTAATTCTTTTTCTAACATATATCTTTGTTTTAGGATAACCCTATGTTTGAGATGTCAAGAAAATAAATAATTACTTTTCTTGCATTTATGAAGCAGAATTGTTTACTGCTTGATAAGAAATATATAAAAGTAAGGTAAGCAATATTCATGATATTTTCATTAATAAATATTCAAAAATTAAGTATTTTTATCCATCGATAAATTTTATTTTCCTTATTTTCTATATCTTGAATACTATTTATTATTATTGAATTGCTAGCCTATTTTTTTTACCTCAGTTCCAGAAAAACTCGGATTGATTATTTATTATTAAAATGCTTGAAATTTATAAGAACCAGAGAAATTAATGCCTGTAATTTTGTCAACATTTTTCATTCATGTAACTAATAAATTCTGCCATATATATTTCAATAAATTAAACTAATCACCAGTATGTACAGACAACAGTAAGACACAAGAATGGCCCAAGGAGCTAAAAATATTTGTCACAATCTTCCAAAGTAGAGAAGAAAGTTCTAAGTCCCATTAAAATGAGAAACTTCCATCCACCTCATTTCTATCGCTCCTTAATTGGTTGACTAATTCTACAACTTGGCAAATAGATCTCCTTAATATCTGGAAATTTGGCTTCGTTCCTTGAGAAAACGATCGCCATCTCTACCTACTTAAGTGTAGATTTTTTTTACATATAAAATTCCTTATCAACCGATTGTGACACCTTTACCAGCTTCTGCTCCAAAAAATAAACGCCCATTTAATTTTAAAATTGGCTTTGGTAGGAAACCAATTGGTACAAGGGTTTCTTGCACCGGTGTGGAAGCTACGGGCTTGTGAATTATAGGATTTACAATCGGGGGAATAGGTTTTATAATTGGAGATACTGGCTTCGTAACTTGAATATCTACTGCAGGAGGTTTGATAGCAACATTTACTCCTACTCCTATAGCTTTTCTGCCTGGCTGGTGAGATTTAGCATTGCTTAAACCTGTTCCTACCGTCTGAGATTTCTCATATTCTCCATCATCAGCCACATGATCATCCGTGTGTTGCTGTTGTTCGTCATCGTTTTCATTCTGGTGATCGTAAGGTTGTTCCTGATAACTATGACCTTGGTCTTCTGATTCGGCATCGGAGTGCTGATTATCGTAATTCTCAGGTTGGCTATAACCTTGCCCTTGTTGTTGTTGTTGTTGTTGCAGCAACTGCAGTTGCTGAAGTTGTTGCAGCTTCAGTTGTTCATCACGAAGTATTTGTAATTGTTGTTCTCTAAGTAGCTGTAAGATTTGTTCTCTTGCCAGTTGGAGCTGCTGTTCATCGATTTCCTTTGTTTGAGAAGACTGTTTGTAGGTATTAGGTTTCTCTAAATCTTGCTGCTTAGCCTGAGAATCGTATTTATTGTCGGTAGGGTTATCGTATTCTTCGTGATTAGAATCGTATTCTACTTGTGGGCTATCTTCATAAATATGGCTACCTAAGGGCTGATTTTTCTGGGTCGTTTTGTAATTTGTGTGTTTATCGTTTTCTTGATAATTTGAAAGTTGCTGAAGTTTTTGCAAAAGCTGAAGTTGTTCTTGAAGTTTTTGTATGTCATAGGCTTGATTACTGTCAATGTCATTGGGGGTCTGCTTCTGTTTATTCCTATACTGATATTTTCCCTCGTCGATTTCGTAATTGTTTACGGCTTTTTCATTTTCTAAATTGATTTGATCGTAAGGTAATTCGTATGGATCCACAATGTTGTCATAATTTCTGAATGATTGCTTCTGTTTATTTTTGTTGTAACTCGTATCTTGGCTGGATGCTAAATTGCTGTCGAAATAACCTTTGTTTCCAAATACATAATCTCTAGGATCGTAAGGGTCATCGTAGACTTGACCAATTCTATTGCTGAATAGCCTTAAAGGCGACGCCGCAGCAACCTGTAAAAGAATGTAAGTAAATAAATTGCTCGATGACGTCATATTAAAAAAATTTCATTTGTTAAGAATATTTTTCTTGTCTTTTGTTTTAGTCTCAAAATGTCATTTCTATTAAAACTATTATTTGCTTTTGGGAAATTTAAATAGTAATTTCTGAAGCATTAAACCGAAACCTGCTCAATCCCATATTAGACGTACTCAAAGCGGATTTGCAATCAATAACTCACTAAAAAACAATAAATTTTCTGAAATAGTTTAATAATAATAACATATTCAGATTAGATATTTCTCTTCATTGAACGAATGGGAAACTTTTAATTAAAAAAAAACTACAAAATAAATGTGGAATTTAAGAATTACTGTGAGTGTTCTTATGGATTTAAATTCCAATTATCTCTTTAAGGAAAATTGAAAGTAAAGCTTTCGGTCTGCGAATATTTGTTTTGAATTTAATTGTACATTTTTTTCTATATCAATAAACCAAATAAGTCGTTTCATGTGATTATAATAGGATATTAAATATATGATTCAGGTTTCCAAGTTTCTTCTTCCTGAAGGCAGCATTATTAGAAAAAAAAACTTTTTTTTTCTAAAATTATGCAAATCGCTTATGTTGATTATAGTGCAGGAATTTTCTATTTTAAATCACCTGACCTGAATTTAAGAAAGACAGTAATATAAAAAATACATTTCCTTCAACCCGTCGATGACTTATTGAACGCTACATTTCAGAATGCAAATTGTAATACATATGTGATTATGTATAGGTAAATATATATTTAGACTATCTATAACAATTATAAAATAGTTAGATTGTAATAGTTATGAGAATAATATAATATTTTCTGGGATTTTGTTTCTTTTTGAATTGTAAAATATTACATTTCTTATATTCTGAAAATGCTCTGCTTTGCATTTTTAAAATTAAAAACAAAAATAGTTTTAAATTATTAATTATGTGTAATGTTTTATAGAAGTAATAGATTACTTTAATCTTGTGTAGCATGCATGTAACGCTTTCAATTACAATTTCTTGATGTCAATGCTTACTCTTTCTCTGCCCCAAAAATTTATTAACTAAAAGCCTTTTTCTATTATATTTCATTCTAAAAATCCATGTTGTTACTTTTAATGTAATTTGTAGATTCGCAACAATCATAATTCAGAGCTCTGCATTCATTAAAATTCTGGAAATAAATGTTTTAACTTTGATCAAATTTATCTATAAATCTTATTAAACGAATAAGAATGTATTTATTTAAGTTAGGAGTTTCTAAACCTCTTAGTTATTGTAAAAACTTAATTATCGAAAAATTCATTTACTCTTAATTGAATGTATATAAGTTTAAACAAACTCCAAAAATTACATTGTTTTAATAAAAACTGCATTTTCCTTTTTTCAGTAATCTATCATTTTAAAAATAGATGCAATCGAAATGTTTTTATTTATCAAGCAGCTCAACTATTCTTTTTATTTATCAAGCATCTATATTCCCACGGACCGAAATTGCTTGAAGCTACAGTTCCTTAAAGTTCACAATAATGTGCTAAATAATCCTTTAATTGTTGCCTATTACAAAAATTATATGTATTTCTTACAATTCACTTGAATGGAATCAGTCAAATGTTTACCACACGCCTCAGAGACAAACAACCGCAAGTCTTCCTTATCGCCTGCAAAACTCCTCATTTCATTCATCTCGTTTTTCTAAAATTATCTGCACTTGAATGATTACGCTTTGTTCGACAGAATTACTGACAATTTCCCATGAGAAAAACCACCTTCCCAATATAGCAATTTAGTACGCATCAAGTAATACGTTCAGACAAGTTACAATACTGATTTGTTAATTGTCACTCATTTGTTAGTTGTGCCCCCACCTAGAGAATTTACAGGCATGTTATCTATCTTTTTGTGAAAAAAAGACCGAATTTACCTGTGTGTGCCTGTTAAATCACAAAGTTTACCTGCCGTAGAGGTCGGAGGGGTCTTCCAAGTCGCAGAATTCTTGGCAGGATCAGCATTCTCCTGATCATCCTTCGAAGTCTCAGCACCCTTCTTGCCAGAAGCAATCTTGAGAGCATGCCCCCATTGACCACTGGGAGGTTGGTGTCTCTCTGAATAACTACAGATTCAGGATTCGGCTGCTGAACTTGCAGCTGAGCTTCTGGTAGCTGCTGGAGGGCAGCTGGTACTGCTTCTTGTTGTTGAGCATTACGATTGAGAAAAAAGTCTTCGAGGCTCATTCGTCTTTGAGCTGGTTCTTTTTCTTGTTGTTGATTGCCGGCTAGCAAGGCTGCCAGAGAGTTCTCACTCGCTGCGAAATCCTTTGAAATATTTTTTTGAAAAATTAGCGATTAGGTATTTCTTTCAGCGAACGTATAAAAATGAATGTATTATAAAAATTATAAAAATATGATTTCAAAATTTTTATGACTATGGAAATTAAACAAGTTGGTTTCTTTTTTATAAAATACATCACAAAAAAAAACTATGCAATACTTTGGTATTGCAAAGAAAGCTCTATCAACACCTTAAAGTAAAACATTTTTTTAAAAAACTCAGCAATAATTGGACTTTAAAAAGAGTCTTAAATTTTTCCAGGATTAGCAAATTTAAAACTTTCAAAATCAGTCGAAATTGATGTGACTTATATAAGGAATTTAAATAATAAAGTTTTGAGTGATATTTCTGATTAATGAATAATCTTATTATTTGTATTCCAAATTAAATGTTTAATTCGGATTTATTGTTGCATTAATCATGTCTTTCCTTAAATAGCTTTAATTCGGAATTAAAGATTAGAAATTATTTTTCCAACTCCAAATCTCTTAATTTTTTAAAGCGAGAAGTTTTGATAAAGTTCAGTTTATTTAACTTAAAGATATTTAAAACAATCTGAATTTCAAGCAAAAATTTCCTTTTAAAAATATATATCTTTTATTTTGACAAAGACATAATGCTTTTTTTATTATTATCT
This sequence comes from Argiope argentata, assembly GCA_026289955.1. Classification (NCBI taxonomy): domain Eukaryota; kingdom Metazoa; phylum Arthropoda; class Arachnida; order Araneae; family Araneidae; genus Argiope; species Argiope argentata. Next base: position 9,184,063 of record JAOUZG010040215.1, on the reverse strand, counting down.
TTTTCACTGAATATGATATAAATCATTCTTCATATTAAATGTATTATCGTGGTTTACGTCGATAATTTTTTTTTTTTAGAAATATCAAAAAAATCAAAATTATTTATTTAATTACCTGATCAATTTCATTATCAGAGAGCGATTCTTGGGCTTTTCCTCCATCAACAATGCATCCTGAAAAAAAAACATATAAACATATATTAGTGCGAAAGAATGTCTTAAATTAAACAAATCCAAATCAAATTCAGTTTCTTCTATTATCACTATTTATTAGGAATTTTAATCCTGTTCTATTCAATTTCTTTTTTTCAATAAAATCTGTCATAGATAATTATAAGAAATGTGTATAGCACTCTATATAAAAATAGATTATATTAATATAAAAAATTTCACATATAGTTAATTGTTTAATTATTGTTGTAAGAATTGTTTTCATTTCGGAAATGCATTAAATTTATTAACCATTCATAATATTGTTTGAAATAATTTTAAAAAAAAATACAAAAAGTAGTCAATTGAATAATAGTCATCAAACATATTGGTAAAATGGAACAATTCTAAATGAAAAACTAGTTCATGTTTATTAATTTGTTCGTTTAAGTCATTTCTGATATAATAAACATCTGATGTTAATGACTGCAAATTTCTTCAGTTTTCCTTTAATAAGCCTTCACAAACTTTCCCAGTATATTTTCCTAATAATTTAATTTTCTACCTTCAATTTTAAAAAAATCCTAATTTCCCAGCTTTCTAATATTTTTATAAGTAAAAATTGTCATAATCATTTATTTTATCACATTCAAACTTATGTTTTGAATTTTATATATTTTTAAAACATTAATCAATCTAATTTCTTTTGCTATTTCTATGTAATTTAGTAGATAGATATAAATATATATTTGGTAAAGCCATAACCATAACTTCTCTCAGTGAAATTTATTCAAGCGCAACAGCGCGTCGGAATCCCAAAGAAGATTTCACATCAGGAAATTGAAGATCGACTCGTAAATAAATCGATTTATAGGGATATTCGGATGCTATATTAAAATTGATCATAAAGATATGAGGAAGCTATGAAGAGGGGGTGACGATTCGAAATTTCCTGTTACATATAAAATTATGAACGCATGCTATGCGTGCGTAGCGCATGAAGTGATTTGAAGTAAACAGCTGGCTATCTAATTTAATTTTCCCGTTTTGTAGTTTGAGAATCAGAGACCCTTTTTTTAATTATAGCTGTTAATATAAAGATTTTTGAATTAAAATTTATATTTTTAGGTAAGTCGGGAAAACGACGCTAAATTTATTTCAAAATTCAAATTCTAAAGAAATATTGTCTAAATGAAATTTAAACCTTATTAACATTCACAAATGAAAAAATTTGTATATATAGAGAAATAAAATGAGGTGTTCGTATGAAAAAAATGACATTTGACAAACATATTTATAAAAGTATACATAAAAATATTCATTAGTATACACAATAAATAAATCATATATTTTTAATCAAAAAAATGTTACATTTCGTATCTACGCTATCACTAGTCCTAAGAATATTTAGAAAATTAAAAAACGGTATTCATATGTTTGATAAAATGTTACCTGTTCGTAAGTTTAAAAATGTTGATTTATTTGATACTTGTGTTTAATATTTTTACATGATTATAGAAGTTAATAATAATTTTTAAGTCCAGTAAATATTTAAACTATCTGATTATTGTAACTTTTGGACATTATTATGAATAATAACCTAAAAACTTATAAAAATCAAAAAGGAAAAGGAATTATCTTCGAACTTTATTCGTTTATAATTAGTAATTTTTTTATTTAAACCAAAGCAAAGCAATGTAAATTTTTATTCTCATATCTACCTTTCTTAAAGATATTGAATTTTTATTTTATATAACTTTAATGATATTTTGTTAAATAGATTTATTTCACATTTAATTACTCAAAGGATTTATTATTATAATTAATTTATTTCGTAATTGAATTGATTAATTTCGGATTATGTTTATTTACTTAATACAAAATAAGATTTTTTCTTACATTTTATTATATTCCAGTAACTATTAATCTGTTAATACTTATCAATATAACTTTTCTAATGATTTTTTAAAGCTGGTTTTATTAACTGAGTTCTAAAAATAAGGACTTGATTTTTTTCGAAGGGTTTAGGATTTATTCTAATATTTTTTAACTACATTAAATTCAAGATACCAAAAATATCAACTGATGAGTGCGCTTTCACAAAAATATGAAAATAATTCTTTGTGTCGCTTCCTATTTTTATAGTAGGAGTTTGTGAATTACATTGGGAGATTTTTTCATGTTTTATATCTTTGCCTTTGCAAGAAACTTTCAAATCATATACATTACTTTATAGAATTTTTCAAAGAAATCATTAAAAAAAACAATATAATTTATTTTTTTCGAAACTTCAAACTTAAGCAAAATTAAATTTAAAATACTCACATTGAAAGATTTTCTATGTCTACCATATAAAAAATATTTTTAGACTTTAAAAAAACATTTTATAAAAAAATCAGCTAAGAACTTTTTCAAATTTAACTCACCCCAAAGAAAAATTAATCCAAGAATATTCGCTGCAGTTCTCATCTTTAAGATGCTTTTGCAGTCAAGGTATGATGAAAGAATGGTTCTACTGCTGCGAAGAGCTTGAAAATGTATCCATGCGATTCCTTCGTATTCCCCGCTATATATGATCGAATCTGTGACGTCAGCCGTGACGTAGTTGCTTGCCATTCATTCACTCGCTGGAATGTAATAGGAAACAAAAAAATCGTTTTGCCATTTCCGATCTTATTGTTTTTTTTTATTAACTCCAAAATTTGAGCACGTTTTCCCGAGAACTGCAAGATAACCCAATTAAATTGTTCTTCTACATTTAGGAGGGATTCATTAATAATTTTGTAGGGAACGTAATTTTGTTGATGATAATGCTCGTGATAAAAAACAATAAATCAAAACTGTCGGAAGCAACAAGAATCGACTTCGAGTCGTTTGATTCAATTTGTCCTTTGTTTTGATCACGAATATTAAATTATATAATTATTAAATATTATATTTGAAAAGTAATGATGGTCATTCGTTATTTTACCCCCCAAAATTATATCCTTATTTTTTTTATTTCAAGTACTACCTAATTATGTAAAAATATATTTCGGGCATAACAAATAAATGATGGGGATTCTTTGTATTACGATCAGAGCTGAGTTCAAAATATTTGTCCACAAAATTGATGTACGAACAAAATTCAAGTATATTTTTTTCGGAAATGATAGGCACAATTTATTCCTCAGAGCTTCAACGAAATTAAATATTTTTAAAGAAAAGGAATTAATTAATTATTTTACAATTTTAATAATACCCAAGTTATCATATTAAAAAAATTCTCTGATTAAACTAGAAGTCTGTTACGATCCGTACTGAAGTATAAATATAAATTTTTAAAAAATGAATTTATAGCAGCATACAAATTTAATAACAAAATATAATTTCAATCGATTGTGATTATTTTTTTAATGAAATCAAAATAATTTTGCATTTATTAGTTCGTTGTAGCTTTCTTTTAAAAAATTTAAGTTTGCCGTTCCTTCGAAAGTATATATATAGCTTTGTGTCGGTTGTGAAGATGTGTTTTATGACATAAAATAGACTACACAGATCTTAGTTGGGAGTCGGCTATTTTCAACTCTAATGTCATTGTTACATTATTGTTTAATGATTGCATTCTCTTTCATATGGTCAGTTGTCGCTTCATCGGTTGTGATCATTGAATCTTACTTACAAATGCTGAAATGGAGGTTCTTTTAGGAAATGCTTGAGAGCCCTTTACTAAATTTAACATGCATTTCTGACTTAACATTGGTACATGATGACGAGTCTAGGGTTACATAATTGTCCTATTCCTCCTACAATTATGTAACCCTGGTGCTAAAATACTCTATACAAATTATACCGTATACGATCACATTGCATCTCGAAAACAGTAAGAAAAATGGCATTTTACAATTTATGGGAATTAATCAGGAGAAGTTACATTTTAGAAAGAAATGTGTGCAATAGCATTATGCTATGAGCAAAAAAACAGGAAATAATCATCTTGAACTAAAGCAATATCGATGACTAATAAAGTAACAATTATAATATGTGCTTGAAGTACTCGTTATTAGCGATAATGCACTTCTGTATTTGGGATATTACTTTTGATATTATACTCTGAATAATGGCTGAAATACCATTAGTTTCAAGGAATACTGCATGGCCTCTTAATAATATCCTAAAAATTCTTTATAAACTTTAATAATAAATTTAAACATACAGAAACAAATTAATTTTATTAAAGGATGGCAAACACGAAGGAAAATCGTATCGTATCTCTCTTTGTTAATGAATAAATAACAGAAAAAGATGCTCCAGATGAGCCTAAGATATATCTAAGATTTAATGGAAAATATATTTTTAATATTCAGCAGTAGTCGCAGGAATAATATTATTTAAAGTGTGTACAATTCAAACAGAATCTACTTTGAATACTTTCTTATGGTTTTGTAAGTTAGGTTCTTTCTTTCCAAAGGTTTCCTGTTGATACTGTTGTGGTCATCATGCATATTATGACGAGTATCTTGAAATATTTTATTCGCATAGGTCTAATACTGTTGTTAATTTGTATTCTATTAAATATGTGGTGCACATTTTATTTTTTATATTCTTTCATTTTCAATTAAGTGTGCAGTTTCCTATCGCTCTTTAAGAATGCACCCCCCCCTCCCGTTTTATTGTGAAGATACTTGCTTCTGCAGGTCTGTCCAACCTTTTGCATATCCTTTTGGGATCATGCTGCATATGTATATAGAATTTCTGTAACTCTAGTGTCTTTTTTCCTTTTCAATTTTAATATATAAAGACAATACAAACTATGTATTAATAAAATAATAATCAACTTAAAATTTAAAATTATAACTAGAATCGATGTAACATTTTGAGCTAATTCCCCCGAAGCAATTAGAAGATTGAGACGCCACAACAACATTGTCTGTTACTGAATAAATAAAAAAATGCCTCCGTATTAAGATAAAAATAATACGTTTAGTCCATATGCCCACTTGCAACTAAAAAAATGAACGATCCGACATCTATATGGAAGCAGCTTAGACTCGCGCTTTTTTTGTACCTACCACGGAAGCGAGAACTTGCTTAGTTATGCGGAAACTTCTCATTCCCTGTTCTAAAATTCTCGTTCCCTATACGCTATGAATTAAAAATATAAACTATAACTAATTCTTTAAAATAATGACAATAAATAAACACAAAGCACAATGGAGAAGTAAAATTAATGCTTCAAATTTTTTCAAATAAAACTTTAAAATTTTTTTCTTTGTCACTTTGAATACTTATAAAGCTCATGTAGGTCACAGGACAATTTTTTAAAAAAATCCTGTAATATACTGTGAAATATCAACGAAATTAGTGATCTGTCAATAGCAAAATGATGTTTGCTTTAATTTGCCGTTTTAAATTCTCTCTTTCACTATATATATATATATATATATATATATATATATATATATATATATAGTGTGTGAGTGTGCGTAGTATAATATGTGTGTATTTGTATAGTGAAAGAGAGTTTAAAATGACAAATTAAGACACACATCGTTTTGCCCATTAAAACACACGCACACGCACACACACATTTATAAACTGTTCACATTTTTCAAAAAAAATCTTAAAAGTTGACTATTACCGGATTTCAATCCCTTATTAATTATATTTCTTCACAACTTTTTAAAAAGAATTTAATTGGCTTACGTGGGCCATAGATAATATTTAAAACTTGGAATTATATAGCATATAAAAATTAAATAGCATAAACAATTGTACTATTTTAACTCTAGCCTTGAGAAAATGGCGATATTAATGAAGGCATGTAGGTAAGAAAACTTTGCGGACTCAAAAAAACTACTGAAATCAAACCTCATGTTATTGTGAAAGTAGCAAGGAATTGATTTATTTTGAAACTGAACATATCAATGTAGCAGAAGAAATATATTTCATTTTTATATAAAGGATAATGCAGAAAGTGATAACATTAATAAAATATTTTTACATCACATTATAATGCTATAATAAATTAAATAAATTTTGCCTCTCCATTAATGAAAGAAAATTTTTCATATATACCTTAAATCCTTGTGACTGACGTTATTAATCTGTTATGCCATTGCTTGTAATCTTCCATATTTTGTAAACTTGATTTATCTAGTACCTTTAATTATTCATCCAGTCAGAATTGAATTTTGATTAATTAAATCTTTAGGCTGAAAGTATGTATCATATCAAGTTATTAGATGTTTTAATGTATGGTTGGTAGTTGATCTATAATATAAAAATCTGCAAATATTCTTTGTTTTTTAACTGTTTATTCCGAATTCAAGGCACACAATACATGCAATTTAGTACATGCCTTAAAAATTCGAGATTTTCGAACGTTTATATAACATTATGCTGTTGCTGTTATTAGTGGCACTTGTCATGGTCAAGCTTCGCAAAGACATCAACGAGTTTTAAGCCGAAAGGGGCATCTTTTGTGTTTGAAGTAGCGCTAACTAGGGCCAAGAACGCGACTTAGGTACTCACTCATCACAGACGCTTGCACAGCCCCCTTTTAATAGAGGCACATTTATACACCTTACATATAGAACACAGAGAAACAATCATGCCCGAACCGGGATTCAAAGCCGGGTGAAGCGCACTACCCCTATGCCAGTACGTCGGCTTATGATAATATTATAACTCTTGTGATATTCTTGATGTGCATAAGTTGAATACTCATTTGTGTTTATCTAATATATGTCATTATAAAAAAAGAGAATATGCTTTTTTAAATCATCATCTTTTCGTTTAACTACTCGAATTCTTTTCATAAACAAATACTAGAGATCCTAGAAATAATATAGCTCAGATTTCGGCCTTTTAATTGGCCATATATCAAAATCACGACAGATGTTCTAAAATAGTCGGTATGTTGTTTTGAAATGTGACACTCCAATTGTGGCGGAATACCAGCTGTTTTTGAAACTTAGAGATAATCATATGCTTCCAATTAGAAGACGGATTTCTTTATTATAAGCCCTTATAAAGGCTACCCAGAGAAAGATCCGTCAATCAAAAGACGCTTTTCTTAAAGATGCCCATTGATTGGCCTTAAAATATAGACATTCAAAATGTCTTATTTCTCTCATATTTTATTTCAAATTAATGGACTTTTTATTTAAAATACTTGCATTTCAATATTATTTCATTAAACGTGAGTATTAAAACTGTAAATTGCCTGAAAATTATGATTTCGTAATTTCTTGCAAATCCATTTATCGATTCAAATAGCATAAAGATAACGATACTTTACATCGTTTGAAGTTTTGTCATCAACGGAAATAGATGCTTATCTCTTGCAGTAAAAAATTGTATAATTGGTCAATGAATGGAGTGAACAACTTGAATAACTAAAACATATAAAAACCTTAATGTTTAGCAAAACATAAAAATTTAAACATTAGACAGGAATTCTGCTCGTTATTAAGATTGTATTCGTTGTTTTTTTTTTCTTCTAGATGTAGTAATTTTGAAGTTAATATAATAATTTCTAGAAGGAAGCAAACACGTTGCAACTTGTTCAAAAATAATTACAATATGCTTTCTCCTGTTTTAAAATCATAAATCTTATATTCGATGAAACTACAAAATGCAAATAAGTGCTTTAAAAAAATGAAAATTGCTCAATGACAGGATGTCTGCATGTATGCTTTTCAAATTAACTTGTTTCTGGCTTGAAACAAGTTTTATTCCGAAGTGAATTAGATTGCTTCTCTAATATCTTTACTGCCAGTAAGTGGGCAGTAATAGGGTAGCAATGTATTCAAAAAAAGTTTATGTATTGGAAAAAGTATGTATCGGAAGGAACATGTAACCCTCAAGTAATATAAAATCGGGACGTTAATCTAACAGATTAATCAAATCAATCAACCGAATAGAATACATTTCATCAACTGTATTCCATGTCCGCTGCCAATCCGCTATTTTTAACATTGTTCGTCGAAACAATTTGACGTCGATTTCAGAAACTCTTTTCCAGCACTTTGTCATGACGAGAAAAACATAGTTTATCCTTCACTTAGCATTCTTTAAGAAAGAAATATGAAATAGATTTTGTGTATAATTGGAAAGAGCACTAACTCTTATTAAAAATATGTAAAAAGAAAATATTTAAAAGATTTATTATAAAATTCTATTTAATCTAATTTTTTATGTTCAATTCACTTTCAATTTTTTTTTAATTCTTTATTTCCGATTAGCACTCTAAATACTGTTGGAAATGTCATATGAATTAGAAAAGTAAAACAGAAATATTAAAATACAGAGTGGTTTGTTTAACTGATGTCTCTTAGAGACATTTACAGTTTGATTACCATCAAAATACCATCCCATATGTTTTCGGACTTATAATAATATGAATACAAAAATTTGTAACTGCATTTATTAGTTCCAAAAGTTATCGATACGGGAAGATGTGGCCCTGGTGACATGACAGACAGGTAACGTTTTAAAATGCAACAATATGACTAAGTAGCACTTATTATAATTATAAGGATAAAAGTGAAATTTAAAAAAAAACTTTCAACACAAGGATAGAATTACGAAAGAGATTCTAATTGATTTTTTGAGTGAAGCAATATTTCATAGACATTTCTTTTTTATCCCTGTATAGAAGTAAAATTAAATCTGCAAGTTTTAATTCCGCTTATAACATCAATTTCACATTTTAATCTGCTAGAGTCTTTTAGCACAGAGGTAGTGCATCTTCCTCGTGATCTGGCCATCCTGGGTTCGAGTCCCGGATCGGGAACGGTTGTTCTTCTGTGTTCTATCTGTAAGGTGTATTAATGTGTAAAAGGGGGGCTGTGAAATCGAGTGAGTAGCAAAAATCGTACTCTTGACCCTAGTTGGCGCTACTACAAAACAAGAGACGCTGTTTGGCTTAAATCGCTGACTATCTCAACGATCTTGTTCATGGCAAGTGCCATAAGAAACAACAACAACATAACTAGATATTGAAGAAGGGATTCTTTATACAGATTGATAAAAGACAGACACTGTAAATCTATCAGTATGACATTATATTTATTTTCCACAAAAGCATTTCATTCAGTCTGACTTTAAAGCAATTATAATGAATGTATTAATACTTTAGAGAAATTTCGAATGTTTCTTGCAACGTAATTTTTCTTTTAACTCTTAAGTAAATGTTTCTCTAAAAGTATGATTTATTTTTAATACAATTATCTTTAGCCCCACTCATTTTTTAAAATTTCTGATGACGGATTTAATGGCTCAAATTCTAAAGGAAATGTACCAATACTGATATACTTTCGATTATCTTACTATTCATCCCATTTTGAGACCATTTCTTTTTATAAGTCAAATGATAAATAATTTCCGCAAGTGAAAATTTTTACTGCTCATAAAAGTATTTCGCCAAAAGTTGCACCTATAATTATTTTTATATATATTTCTTTTTCTACTAATTACTTTCATTTTAAATAAAGTTACTTGAAATCTATTGGAGAAAATAAACCTTTAGATCTAAACTTTTGAAGTAGGACAAGAAATATCATATTTATATTAAGAATTCACTAAAAAAAGCCTTTTTCCAAAAAAATATTATAATTAAAAATTAATCAAAATGTTAAAGTTTTTCCTCGCTATCTTCGGGACATATTATTACTCAGAAATCGATTTTACACAGTACTAAAATTCAAAATATTAGTTAATGTGGTTTCTTATGGCACTTGTCACTAGACAAGCACGTTGACAAAGGCAGCAATTTTAAGCCGCCCTGTAGCGTTTCTTGTTTTCCAGTAGCGCCATCTGGGGCAAAGAGTACGTATTAGCTAATGCGTCATAACTTAAACTAGTACAACCGCTTTTTATAGAATTGGAGGCTCTTTCACGCCCCTCACAGATAGAGCATAAGGGAAGAACAACCATGCCCGAACCAAGACTCGAATCCGAGACGCCCAGATCATCAGGAAGACAGACTACCCTTAAGCCAGGATGCCGGATAAAATATTAATTTTTCAGTAGAGTAAATTTTATTTAACATTTTTTGCAAATGTGGTTTCATATTTTTTAAGCTATCATATTTTCCACGGTTTTGGTTGTTGCATTTATACACATAAAAAATGCATAGGTAACAAAATATCCTTGCGTGCCGCTTTCAAAGCTTTAATAAAGAATAAATTTTTAATTAGTTTTATTATAGAAGAATCAAGTCTAAAAAGAATATTGCGCTGTTATTCTTCAAATTAGAGATTTCTTTAAATATCATTCTTCGTCATTATACTTTTTATTTTTATGTAAGAAGAATAAAGAAAAGTATTATAATCTTCAAAAAAAACATTCAAACTTGAGATTTTGACAACTTTTCACGTTTTAGACATTATCGAGTCCAAAATACACCTTTTTATTTATTTATAAAAATATATAGAATATGAAATTGTATTTTCTGTCGAGGAGCAAGTCCTCATAAAGGTATCTGTTGTAATGTAGATTTTATTTCTGTGTATCTTTAAAATGCTTGTAATATTTCGTGTTTTAATCTTCATTTTCATTTAACACTAAACCTACCGGCGATTCATCTATCCATTGGAATTGCCATTGGAAACGGCTCATTTGACCCGCTCGTGGTAACTTTAGTGTTAATTTGCATATTGTTTTAGAACATTGTTTAGAGAACGGATAATAAATATGGCCCGTATTTTAATTTATTCCTCGTTAAGTAAATGCAAAAAAAATCTAATTTATTTATATCACCACTAATGAAATTAATGTAATGTATTCACAATTCCAACCTCATTGCCCTTAGCATTATATCTATCTGGAATAGCTCCTAAATGAGTTTTATTGACAGTCATTATATTGGCCTCACTTACAAAAAAAGTTTCAATTGAAATACTTAGAGATAAGCATTTTAATTACATAATAACAATTTTTTTCAATAAAATTAAAACAAATAATGTGATTCAATCTCTACTAATAGTAAAGATGTGCTTGGGTGCAAACATATTTAGGAAGGTAAGCTTGTATACTTCGGAATGATTTCTTTCATTAATTTTAATAAGTTGAATTAAAAATGTAGTGAAATTGGGATATCTTTTTGGTTTTGCTTCCGTGGATGTCATAACTCAGAAAAAGATTTTTTAAATCGTTTTAAAAATTCAATGCATATATATATATATATATATATATATATATATATATATATATATATACCTTAACTTCATCTGAAATTTATTTCATTTATTTTTTAGCAAGTATTTTTTTGTAATAAAATTACGAAAGAACTATAATACTCAGAATTCTTAAAACTAGTAACTTGAAATAAAAATGCAACATATTATTATTATAACAAATCAGAAAATCAAACATTGCACAATCTCGTATTTTTAAAGGTTGGCTTTTATTGATAATTTAACATAAAGTTGAAAGGCTGGCCTTGGTTAATGAATTGACATACGGTTATATTCTGTATATTCATAATTTATGGTTTATGTATTTCAATTTTTTGAATTTTTAGCAATCATTTTACATTAATAAAAAAAGCACTGTCGATGATATGAATAATTGGTTAAGTAACACAATCCATTTAAATTATGTTAGTTAACTTATAATCGAGTTTTCAAATATTTTTTTTTATCAAAAATCAACTTAGTTATTCACATGACTTTCAAAATTATGTAAAAAAAATTACTGTAATTTTTTTCTTTCGACAAAAATACACATAACTTTTTTTGTTTCTTCAAGTTAGTCTCCTGTTATTTCAATAAAATACATTTAGGTTTAGTTATATTATTGAAAATTTCATAATTAGACGTTCATAACGCAAGGGAAAAAAATTCACTTCAATAAGAACACTTCAGGAAACAACAATGAACAATGTAGTTCAGATTGTGTGCGCAAATGTCAGATTGGTATTCCAAAAATCATTTGTAAATGCATTGAAATCAAACATGACTGTTTTTTTTATCATGTAAGATCATAACATCATGTAAGAACATGGTGTTGTTTTAGTTTGAGGTTTTTGAAGCCTTGAAGTTTCTTAAATGCGTAAGCAGCATATTGGAGATTTATTGATTTTGAGGCATCAATTTTTCAGCTTTTAGGGTTATTGGAAAATAATGCTGAAGGCTGTCACATCTGGCGATTTATGGCCAACAAAAGTTACAATTTGATTTCCAAATTATTCTTTCTCTGAATTCTTACTAATTGTCTTAACTAATTAAAATCATTAACCATTTTAAACCTGTTTAGAACAATCATGAGACTATCAAATTACACATGCGTCGATATTTGGAAGAACAATAGTTGTTTTTTTTTTCTCAAAATCGGTCGAGCTCCAAACTTTTTTTGCTAGATACAAGAATGGAATATGAAATTGAATATGAATATCTTATATATATATATATATAATTTAGAGAAAGAGAAAGATCACCTGACTGTTTCGAGTTTGTTTAATTACTTAAATTAGTCAAGGCAAATAGCAGCTTAAAAAATAATAATGTTCTCAAATTATAACTTGAAATTTCCGAACGTATATTTCTTTTTCTTCTTATTTATTCATTTGTTTTGCATTTTGAGATCAATTCGCATCTATTTTTCTAATAAGTTGCTACTGCTCCTGACAAATCTTTTCTAACTCACTTTCATAACCCCACTGCTTGTTTATGTCTCATACGAAAACACAAAGAAGCAAGATGCTATTTGGAAAAAATTTCATGCTCCTCTTTTTGTGATTGTCCTCAGAAATATTCACAATATTTTAGGCAAACACAAATGGAGTATTGAAACAGAAATTTTTCAAGATATAAATAAAAATTTTCCCTTATTTCACAAAAATCTTTCGGGCTGATTTGTTCTCAAAGATTTATTTAAGAATAAACTTAAATACCAACATGATAAAATTGCTATAATGCATAAGATACTAACTATAATTTATCCATTCATAATCTTTCCTTTGATTCAAATGTATAGTCACCTAAAGATTTCAATTCTTTGTGTATTTCCTTAAATAACTAAAAGATTTTTTAAACTTTATATATAAAAATAATTTTCCAGATTAAATGACAAAAAAAAATTTCGTTGTCAAAAAAAATTAAATTTTTTATTATCGTTATTATAAAAGATGCCACTGAATTTAAATTGAAATTTTTACTTATATCAATAAATTCATATCATTAAAAAGAAAGGATAAGAAGGCTTTTAAGATATATGTTTCCCAGTCAGACATAATAGGTACGATCAAAATGCTTTTTTAGGTACATTAAAACTTGACAACCAACATTCAAATCCTGACAATCAACATTTTATAGCATTTTTACAGATAATATTACTTTAAATATAAAAAAGGAAGCATGAAATCGCATCATGCCACCTGTTGCCCTTTTTAACTGTCATTTCCGCTTGCAGTTTTGCCGTTTAGAATATTAAATATCAACAGAGGATGTGCTAAACAATAAATCATATTTCATCTGTAATCCATTTATAAAAATTACTCCCGAATTTATTTATTTTTTATTTTCGTTTTGGTTTACGACAAATTCTTACTTGAACTTCCTTAGGAAGTAATAAAAAATATTTTTCCTGCTTTTTTTCGCTCATTTGATTTTATATCTAACTAAAATGGCCACAAAAATCATTTGAATGAGCTAAAATTCTGAATAATTTACATAAAGAGGACTAGTTCGGTTTTGATTATTAAATATTACTTCTGAAGGACTGAATGTTGCTCGGCAGTTTTTTGTAATGTCGTTTTTTTTTTTCTGAGAAAATATTTATTTACAAATAGCATACTGATTACTAAGAAATATTTTTCATTTTTACCCCCATATAAATTGGTTATTTAAATAAAAAAAATTATAAATATATTTAGTTTAATATGTTATTCGATACAATTTGCCATATTAAAGCATTTATTTTACAGTTTATTTATCATGACTTATATTTTTGAGCTTACACTCACTTTTACCATGGTGAAGTCGGGTCCGGGAGGCACTATATTACATTAGCAGCATGAGAGCAGATAGAAAAAGTCTCTGATAGTTAGTTTTAAAAAAATGGACTTTTGTGTGTGAAATCGATTAGAAAGATGCCTATATATATAAACTTTAAAGGCAAAACCACATCTAAGTCTAAAATTAGATCCAAATCGTTGGTTGTGTTTTTGTTGTAAACAAAAGAAATTCTTGTACATAAAAGAATTGGTCGTTTAAAGTAATAAGATTCTTACAATTTTTAGACATTATCCATTGCTCCATTTATCAAAATTTTTTTTAAATTTAAGATTGCATGCTACTTTATTGAAACAGAGAAAGTAAAAAAACATTGTTTGGTGTTTAAACGAATTGAGCGAATTTAAAGCCAAAATATTTGCATCAATTTTTTCTTTGTTAGCTTCCGAAGATTTCAGGAACTTGATTAACGCCAATATGTGTTTCTTCTTTATAAATGGATACAGCTTGAACCCTGATAGCCCTAATACAAAGTTTTCACTCAAATAACCACTAGCAATTAATTTCTAAAGCATTAGATATAAGTAAAGGCTTCCAAATCAAAAATGTTTAAATGATTTAAAGAATAACATTTAATGACATTTCAGCCAGAACATCCATACTGGAGAAAAAAAATCGAAATTTAGTTTTTTATAATATTTCCTTTTTCTCCTCTTGTTATTAGTCATTTCTTATATTTATTCTTTATTGTTAAAGATTGATATTCTAACATTTTGATTTTTAAAAAATCTAGATTTTTGCAATTAAATTTAAAGCTTTAAATATCAATATTTTATACGACTTTAGACCATTTCTATTATATTTATTTCATTGGAAAAGTTTAATTCCTTCCTTGCTTCTGCATAGAATAAAATCAATAACCATAAAATCAGAAGTTTGACTAAAATACTTACAAAATTGATTGAAAAGGTTTCTCAATATGATCTTATGGAATTCAAGAATTATTTCTTTGCTTGTTTGTTGGTTTATACTAACTTTACATGATCGATTTTTTTTGTTGAAAAAAGCTTTTAAAAAATGCCTTTTAACATTAAATTCGAAGCGTCGTATGGTGATAATGTTTCGCACTTAATTCATCTGCCCTTTGGCCAGCCCTTTGGAGTATATTAGATGTTGTATTATGCGATCACTGCTTTTTAATGGCATTATATATATATATATATAGATAGATAGATAGATAGATAGATAGATAGATAGATAGATAGATAGATGAGAGAGAGAGAGAATCTCTGTACGTTTGTTTCTTTTACATCAATATTTTTTTAATTCTTTCTCAATATTTCTTTTTCTTTTTTTTAATGAGCGGCTTCTAAATGAGGTTAAATGAATTTCCGTATAAAGTATCAGTCTAAAGTATTATCACTCAAAAGCAAGTTTCGGAAGAAAAATTTAAAGAGATGGTTAATAACAAACTGAATAATTTTCATCGTAGTCACTGATAATAATTTTTTATCATAAGCTCATAAATAAAGAATTGAGACACCGTTTGACATCTGACATGCCCAAACCCAAAGCATGAAGCGAAAATAAAGAGAGACTGAAAACTTACATATAAATAATTTCAGTTATTGTTAAGAATCTTCATAATTGATTTGAATTACGGTACTTGACCATAAAATTAATAGGACTTTTAAAATCATGACCGCATAACTTTTTTAAAATTTTTAATAAGTTTTATAATTCTATTGTGCTTTACGCACTTCAATCATTTGCATTGAAAATAATCATACATATTATTTATCTAATTTTTAATGAAGTTGTAAATCCAAGTTTTCGATATGAAAATGAATACTTTAGAAGAATGCTAAAAATTAGTTAAAATCCTAATGGTAAAATTTTTTGAATATCAAAATATTTTTAACTAATTCAACTTTATTCAAGTTATTCCAAGCTAAATTAAAGAAGACAAAACATGCCTTTTAAAAATGGGGGAAAATACCTTTCACTGTCACATGAAATAGATTTGTTTTCCTGATTTTTAGAACGTCAATATTTCTTTTCCTTACGAAAAACTATGGTCTCAGTTCATTAATCATATTAACCCAGTGGTCACTCATTTATGTGTGTCCAGCAGAAATTTTTGTATCAGTTACTTATTTAGCATGTTTTCCTGATATCCATTTCAATAACTGAAATGCAAAACAGTAATTTCCCCCCAACAACTTCCTTTCGGAATAATATGCTTTGGCTTTAGAGCTTCCGGTTGAAAGAAGTAAAGACAATATTTTTTCAAAAAGCAATTTGCTTCTGAGCCTCATTAACTAGAGTCGTCTACCATCCAGGAAAAAAAAGAACTGTCCCTCCCTTTGTATCGTCATTACAATCGGAAGGAAAAACAATAACTCGAAAATTCGGACTCTATGACTTCACTCTGTTTCTTATTAAATTGAATGCAATGGGAGATTGGTTTAGTTGATCAATTTCGACTTGTGTTTTCGTTGAAAAATTCTGTTTGAATATGCCTTGTCTTTGTCTCTGGACCCTGCGTAAGCCAAGTGGCACACTTTCGGTAGAATCCTTTGTTACGAAATCTTCGCTCCTTGGATTAGCATTTGTTCCAAAAAACAATATATTTCGCAGAAAACATATGACACGTGTAAAGAAAAGTGTGTTAGAAAGTCTTATCTTGGATCTGAAATAAAAAAAGTGGCTTTTCTAAGAGAAAAATAACACAGTTCTTGCCACGTGTGTATCATTTTTATGCCATTCATACCTATCACATTCAGTATCATTTTTGTGTTTAATAAGGCTCTACTATAAATGATTTAATGTCTAAAAATAAAAGGATGCTGTGAAAGGAATATTTAATTATCATGTATTTTCACTATTAGGAATTAAATTAAAATTTAATGTATTGAAGATATCTGAACATCAAAATTTTAAAAATTATAACTGTCAAATATAATTATTTTATCAAATGCGCTGTATCAAATTTTAAATCCATTACATATCTCACATATGGGAAAAAAATCTAACAAATTAAGTGACCAACAAATTATTTAGTTCGATTTAATTTGTTTCAATACATTCAACTAACTACACAAGCGTTAATTTGAGATGAATTTCGCATTGTCAAACTTTGGTTAGATGATGAGGATGAGTTTTTCAGCCTTCATTTCTCTCTCATAGCTTCCACATCATGCCACTTGGAGGGTACCTGATCCTTTATATCATATTTAAAATGCTCTAAATCCTCATACAATGCAGATTTTTGATTCAATCGATTTTGATCCTTGAAGCATCTATCTCTAAAGACAATATCTTGCAGTTAGTTAGCCATTACCTCTTATTGCGCATAGAAGATACTAAGCTTTAGTTTTTATAGTAAATTTACTTCCAATTTATAAGATATATATGGAAAGATTTGAGAGGAAACTTCGTAATTTTAAATTGGGTTCAAACAGCGGGAACTCTTGATATAACAATCCCTTCACACAGCTGATATCTCACTTTGATTGGAAGGCGTTTGATCTTCGTCTTTAGATTCAACTGTCGTCATGCACACATTCAATATGTTAATATTTAAGTTTTCTTATCATAGAAGTCGTTGTTGCTATTAGGAAAGCTTCGTCGAGGCATAAACGAGTTTTAGGCCGAAAGGAGCGTCTCTTGTTTTTGAAGTAGCGCCAACTAGGGCCAAGAGTATGACTTAGCTACTCACTCACCACATTCGCTTGCACAACCCCTTTTTACAGGGGGGCACATTCACACATCTCACAGATAGCACAGAGAATAACAACCATGCCCGAACCGGGACTCGAACCCGGGACTTCCAGAACACGAGGCAGACGCGCTACCTCTGTGCCAGAACGCCGGCTATCATACAAGCAATCGGTAGTATGTCATTTAAAGCTTTAACTGAAAAAAATTTAAAATTCAGATAAACTCAAAAGTTGAATTCAATTAAAATTCCAAATCAAATCAAAAAATTAAAAATAATATTTTTTAAAAATTATGATTTCAGAATTTCTTTGCAAACTTTCATTTAAAAAATAGGATAAAATGAGCAATTAAAATAAAAAAAAGTCATTTTTATTTTTATCTGTTTCAATTAAAATTATCAAAAGTAATAAGTAACTAGAATTATCTCTTTTCAAATGTACTGTGTTATAAATTCAGAAAAAAAAAATAGAATATCAATTTAAGCTTAGTCCTAAGGTATTATCCTGACGAGCGTACTCGAACCACCGATACACATTGTTCTTAATATTCTTTTATTAATTTTGATTTAAATTATATGCAAGTGTTATAATAAAAATATTAGGAGATCTGATTTCAAAGTAAACATATTGTTTTATGGCTAGGTAAATATTTTATACCGGCGTCCTGGCATGAGGGTAACCCGTTTTCCCCATGATCTGGACGTCCCGGGTTCGAGCATGGTTGTTCTTCTGTGTTCTATCTGCAAGATGTGTGAACATGCCCCCCTGTAAAAAGGAGCTGTGCAAGCGAATGTGATGAGTGAGTAGCTAAGTGGTACTCTTGGCCCTCGTTGGCGCTACTTCAAAAAAGAGACGATCATTCGGCTTAAAATCGCTGATGGCATAAGTGATCTTGTCCATGGCAAGTGCCATTAGAAACAACAACAGCAATTATTTTATCATTTTGAACCAAAATTTGACATTAAGTCGTTTTCGTTTATACATTCTTATGGAGCATTCCTTTCACATTTTCATGCGTTTTTTTTTTAAATTTATTAACCATTTAAAATTTCATAGTTTATTGGCGAGGATTTCAGTAAAATTAAAATCGAATTTGATTAGAAAATGCTGAAAAATTAAAAAGCGCTGACTTTAAAAAATGCTATCGATTTTTAAAATGAAAAGAATTCAAATAATGGAAATAATTCATTGATCAAAATTAATCGTATTAACAAAAAAATCTAAATATATAACAGCAATAAATTGATGAAAATATTAATATATTAAAAAAACTGATATTTCCTTTGTTGTGCTTAAAGGAACATGAATACTCTTAAAGTACATGAAAGCAAATTGCATGCATAGAATGCTAATGCATTTTGAAACCATACAAAATTTTACTTCAAATTATATAGTTTCAAATGTCTACCAGGATATGTATATACGAAATTGTATCTTAACAACAGCAATCTCCTTAATATGTATTGTGATACTAAGTTTCTCACTAAAAACGAACTCATTTTGTCAGCTCAGAGATTGTATTTCTTTGAGGATAAATATGAATACCATAACCACACCCTATGAATTATAATGAACTTCTGATTTTCGGTATTTGTTTATCTGATCGAGACGCAACTGATTGACCAATTTCGGTTTATTTGAGTTTTCTTTAATTCTCGCTCTCTAAGAGAAGCAGGAAAATCGCAATTTAAAGGAAATTTAAAAATTATATACGTCTTCATGATGCTGTTTTATATTTTCTATTATGATTTACGATCCAATAATGATACCTAGAGTAGTCATTTGTAAATAATTAATTAAATAATTCGTTAACATTAAAATATGTTGCTTTACATATTTTCTTTTGAAGCAGGATGTATTAAATGAGTTGTACTACTACCAACTTTCATTCGTTCGTCTAATCACTTTTAAGAATTGGATATTCATAACACGAACAATTTCATCAGTTTCAGGAAGCTCTGAATTCTGTTTGGTAAGATTTGTTATTGTCGTTATGCTACAATAAATAATTTGTTGTAGTAAATGCTTAACTGAATTCCCAGGAGAAAGTTTCATTTTGTAGAAAACATTATATCTAACTTTCCTTTTAAATAACGATAAAAATTAAATTATTATTTGTAAACTAATTTGAAAGCACTGTTACGTATTCCAATACCATGCCGGATTTCATGCGTCATTAAAAAAGAAAATCATTTAATGTCCTTTGTAATCTTTCCTTTTATAGAATCTTCCCTTTTTAGAAATGACAGAGTTATCCCAATAACTATTTTATTTAATCAATAATTGGCCCATGTGTAAAAGTTTCATTAAAAATCAGCTAATTTCTCATTTAATATCTCCATAAAAAATTTGCATTTTCCTTAATTTTTTTCCAACTGTATTTATTTTCAACAATAATTTTTATGCAATATTTTTTGATTAACATTTCCTGTAACCTTAAATTTTTCACTATTTCTTCAATTAATTTATTGCTTTAAAATTCTGTAAAATTTATATTCAGTATTCATAGAAAGGGATGGCCGGCTTCCTGGCATAGAGGTAGAGTTTCTTTCCCGAGAGCTGGGCGTCCCGGGTTTGAGCCCTGGTTCGGACATGGTTGTTCTTCTGTCTTCTATATGGAATGTGTATGAATGTGCCTCCAGTAAAAATGGACTGTGAAAGCGACTGTGGTGAGTGAGTTGCTGAGTCGTACTCTTGGCCGTAGTTATCGCTACTTCAAAACGAGACGCTCCTTTCGGCTTAAAACTCGCTGATTCCTCAGCGAAGCTTTTCCATGGCAAGTGTCACTAATTACAACAACAACAACATAGAAATGGATGTTACTTCCGAATGTTATATGCAATATCTAGGGAAAAAAGCTTTGCTGTGCAGTTTGTGTCTTTTCTTCTTGGGGGGGGGAGAAAATATTTAGATAGGAATCACATACTTGTATCATATGAATATTCTTCAATTTTACATACCTATAAACTGGCCGTTTAAATAAAAAAATCATGAATGCACTTAGTTTGGCATGTTATTCGAAACAATCTGTAATATTACAGTATTCAATTTACATTTTATCTACCATTGCTTATAATTTTTAACCTACACTCTATTTTACCATGGTGAAATCGGCTCTAAGCACTGGATGAGAGCCGATAGAAAAACGTTCTAATAGTTATAAAAATGGCTGTTGTTTTTGTATGTGTGTATGTAAAATAGCGTTTTTTCACGAAAGATAACCTCTATAGATAAAGTTAAAAAGCAAAACCTAACTAAATATAAAATTTGATCCAAATCGTTAGGGCTGTTTCCGATGTACATGAATTAAATTAATTTATGTATATACCGGAATTGCTTGTTAACAAATATAAGATGAAGTAGTAAAATTTAAAATAAAAAGAAATCTTTCGATATTATTTGCTGCGTTTTTTCTGATATTTTGTCACCATGTTTTCTTTCCTTCGCTCTGGAAATAAAGGCGTATATAATTACTTCATCATGTTATATTGGCTAAGTTGTTATAACGACGCATATTAACAGTGATTGCGCTTCATTTTAAAAATATTTGTACTAATTTGCAAATGTTGCATATACATTCATGTCCATAAATTAAGGATAATTTTTCAAGAAAAGAAAGATTCAGAAGCAAAAAAAATGTGACTTATTTGTAAAGCCTATTTATTGAACAAAAGATAAAGAACAAAAAAGATGCTATGTATTTAATGTCATTAATAAAAATTGCAATGTTTTGCTGCCTGGAGCAAATTACAAAAAAAAACCTATTTACGAAAACCAATATCACATTGTTGATGTGATGGTTAATATCCCAGTATGTCTCCCAGACGATGAAATACAGTCCGTACAAGTTTAGGTATACTGAATATCAAAATATCGATCTGATCTTGGGGGAAATTACCACCATTTATCAAGCACTGCTCTCTGAAGTTCCAGTAGACATGTAGGTGGTTGTTGACAGGATGCAACTCGTCAAACAAGCATGTCCCACACATGCTCTACTGGATTCAAACCTGAGGAGAATGCTGGCCAGTCCACATCTGTGATATCCTCAGATTGATAGCATTCTTTATAATGTTTGTATGATAAATATGGGAGTTTTCATCCATAAACGCGAATTCTGTGTCCATGGCTCCCCGAAACAAACGTGCATGTTGTTCCAGAATTATATCAATAGAATTGGCCTGTCGTGGTTCTAAATTGAACATGCAGGTCAGTTCTGGAACCCAAAATAATTCCTCCCCTAAGGAGTAACCCTGGATCACAGTAACGGTGTCGTTCAATGATGTTATTTTGGTGGTAACGGGTACGTGGCATTCTCCATATGAAAGTCTACAAAAATCAGGTTGCAAACTTAACCTGGACTCGTCGGAAAACATCACACAAGCCCACTGTTGCGATGACCACAATGCATGCTCTCTACTCCATGCTAAGGGCAGGCCACAGTGAGTTGCAGTAAGTGGAACACATATGACATGCCTACGAGCATACAGACCAATCTGGAGTAAACTTCTATACACGATCAGCCTTGAAACTGAGGAGGGGGGTCGATTGAGGAGAGTTGACGAGATAGATGCTGTTCTCCATCTGTTTGTTTTGGCAGTAACTGCCTAATACTGTTCCTCATTCGGCATTGTAATACCTGTTAATTAAATTTCTGGCTTAATATCAACTGAAGCTCATAAAACTGATTTTTTTCACTGTCTAGTTCGATCAAA
This sequence comes from Argiope argentata, assembly GCA_026289955.1. Taxonomy (NCBI): domain Eukaryota; kingdom Metazoa; phylum Arthropoda; class Arachnida; order Araneae; family Araneidae; genus Argiope; species Argiope argentata. The sequence goes on along the minus strand of JAOUZG010040215.1, from coordinate 9,161,536 downwards.
TATTGATTTAAAAACAATTAATGATGTAGAAAAATAGCATAGTTATTGAGCTTACTCTTATTGTAAATATTCAAATTAATCCCTGTTCACCTGTGTGATGTTGATATATAGAAACTATATAACTTATGTTAAGTTGAAAATTTGAATTAATTATCCAAGTTTAAAAGCTTGAATTCATCATTTATAACTTTATTTATATAAATTATAAATTTTGTTTCACAATGGTTTGATATTTTTACTATACAAGTTATGCATGATTTGATTTTTTTTAATTTCAAACAGCTACCTGTAATAGTTTTTTTTGGGTGTAATGTCAACTATTCAAGAAATAGTTTTTATAAATGAGACTCTCAAAGAACTATTATATCATTTTTTTTATAGTTGACTATAATAAGTCATTTGAGTTTCCGTTAAAGATCATTTCCTTAAAGAGTTGCTGTCACTCAAAGAAGGACCATAAAGAAAATTTATGAATACAGAAATGGTGTCATTAGACTTTATTCCTCAATTTAATTGGTAACCTCTCAGTAAAATAGATATATGGCAATAAGCAACTTCTAAGCCTTTTTATATTCATATTTTCATTTTCCGTTTATCCCTTCTTTTGAAGCGCAAACATTTGTATTGATTTATATAAAGACTGGAAAAATATTTTTAAATTTTGAAATTTCATTAAAATAACTTATTTTTTATTCATTTTTTGATAGTATTATAAAAATTTGAGAAAGATTATCATAATGTTTTTAAACAGTGAAAGACCTTATTTTTTTCAGTTTCTTTATGTATAAATAAATTAAAAATTATAATTTGCATGTAGCGAGTATCTGTCTTTAAAAAGGAAGAGGGCTTGAAAACATTAGAAAGGTACTTTTTCGTTAGCCGGACGCCAGTGAAAAATCGCCAATTAATGTAGAATTCCGCCAAATTTCTTTGGCGATTTTTCACTGGCGCTCTGCTAACGAAAATGTACCTAGAAATAAAATCGAAGAAATAAAATTAACGTAAATAATTATTTCTCTCAATACAAAAATAAAATATAATTCTTAAAAATAATTTAGTTCCTGTTTAATAAACTTTTACAGATTAATCTAATATGGAAGTGCTTTTAATCGTCATTATGAAACATAAGCGAATGAAATCATATATTTTTACACTAAAAAGGATTGTATTCTTTCTCATATAATTAAATACAAATATTGTACTATGATGCGTGTATAAATATAATTATAATATAATTCACATAAATCAAGATAGTATCTCATGACTCGTAAAATAAAATGATGCAAATGAAATTCGTTGCTCCATAAAAATGGAGGAAATTCTTGGATGCTCCCATTATAGAAAAAAAAATGCAAGTCCTCTTTTATTTGTCTGTTAATGTGTAATCAGATCCATGGAATTCGATATGAATAAGGATTCACTAAATGCATATCACTATATTATAAAGATGCACTATAATTCAATGTATTCTTGAATCAATAAGTGCTATTAATTTTTTGACTGATTAGATGATCGATCACTGGGAAGCAAGACATCACATTTTTAATTTTGCTATGTCTTTCCTTATACTACCATTCAATCCATTGATAAGAACATTAAGATTTCTTTTAATTTTTTTTATTTTGTATTAAGAATTTTTGTATTATGTATTAAGAATTTTAATACTATGTATTAAGAATTTTAATATTATGTATTAAAATTTTTAATATTACGTATGCTGGCGTCCTGAACCAGAGGTAGGACGTCTTCCTTGTGATCTGGGCATCCCAGCTTCGAGTAACCGGTTTGAGCATGGTTGTTCTTCTCTGTTCTGTTTGTGATATGTGTGAATGTGCCCTCCCCCCAGCCGTAAAAAGGGATTTTTCTAGATAATGTGGTGAATGTGTAGTTAAGTCGTGCTCTTGGTTCTTGTTGGCGTTACTTCAAAAATAAGAGACACTGCTCATTTAGGCTTAAAATCGCTGACGGTCATCAACGTGCCTGTCCATGGCAAGTGACATAAGTAACAACAACGACAACGTATTATGTGTTAGGAATCTTAATATTATGTATTAATAATAATAATATATATATATTATGCGTTAAGAATTTTAAATAGTCACTTTGTATTTTAATAATAATAATATATATTATGTATTAAGTGTTTAAGAATTTTAAATAACTATTATTTTACGTAATAAGAATAATAAGTATGAAGAATGTTAATAAATCTATTTAATGTATAGAAAATAGCTTTATTTCATTAAAAATTTTAAACTTGAAAATAAATTATATTATTTCATAAATAGACAGGGAAATATTATTTTCAAGAAACAAAATGAGAGATGAATGCAAATTCTAAATTAAATACTTTATTTAAATAAACATATTTTTTGAAATTACATTTCTCTCTCACACACAGCAACCTTATTTCCTATCTTAAATAATAAAAAGAGAAATTGAAAGTATCTCCGCACTAATATAATTCTAATTCTCTTATGAATTCGGCAAATTGCCTCGTAAAATCTTTTATTTATTACAGTGAAAAAAAAAACTTTCAACTTGTTCTTCCAAGCCAAAAGTAAAAAGTTTCTATGCTACAATTGTTCAAATTAGGTCCATTATGAACAATAAGAGAAACTTTAAAATAAAACTTGTTCTCCAAAAAGGCTTAGTTTCTTCCCTTTTTTGGGTTCAAAGCTTCCTGTTTCTCTAATGCTGTTATCAAATCATAAACTGATTCCATATAGCGTCTTAAATAATAAAAGGAAATATGCATATTTGCATAAAAAAATTCATTCGAAGTTCAACTCTCTCTCATAAAGGAAGTTCTAAAAATGATTTTTCTGAGCAAATTATGTCTCAAATTACGTAGTATCCAGTCGTTTGTATTGAAATTAGATAGTATTCAAGTAGTCATAAACCAGTGTACAAAAATTGCTGTATCCTTCTTTTGTTTCTGAAGTTTAGAAATAAAAATACTTCCATAAATTAAAAAAGATTAAATTTCAAATTTTCTTATTCCTGAATGCATTCGCAAGGATTTAAAAAAGATTTTCAAACTCATATAATATTTTTAAAAAACTCATTAAATATTGAATTATTACTTCCCAGTCATTTTCGGCAATCCATTTGTTTATCCATTATAATAATAACATTAACTTAGAAATATCTATCAGCTTTGATAAAATTACATGTCATCACACGAAAAAAATATTTTAAATATTGTTTGTAATTTTTATGTATTTTAATTAAACAATTTAACTAAACTAATTTTTAATTTAAAAATTTAATATTAATTAAGTTTTTTATTAATTTTAATTTTAATATTTTATGAAATATTTTTTAATTTAATTATTTAAATAGTTTTTGTGATTTTTTTAAATATATAGTGTACTTATTGATTAGTTATGCCCGTAAAATAGTAAAATTAATTGATAAAATCAATTCATTTGTGAGTTAGGAGGACTATGTCCCGTTTCGTTTACATTCTATAGAGAGTAAAATTAGCGAAATTTTTCCAATTAAAAATGGTGTGGACTGTGCCAAAGTTTTATTTTGCTGTATTTTTCAAAAATGGGAATTTGGAATGTAGAAGCGAATGACGGTGTCGGAATATTTCGGAGTTTAAAGCTTTTGTATGAAATGAAAATTGGTGAAATTTGTGTGGTGAGTGGAATTGAAGAATCCTGTCTCTGTTTATCCCAATAAAGAACAAGCATTGTAGAAGCTTTGCAGAAATTCCTCAAAAAGTTAAAACCTGATTATTAAAACTGAATGGGGAGGGGTACATTATAATACTTTTTCCCTATAGAGAATGAACAGTGAACTAAAGTTTTTGTTATTCTTCAGAATAAAAGAGGGAAAAAAGAAAGAGGATGGGGAAAAGGATAGGCTCTGACATAATTTATCGGGATTTTAATTTAAAATAAAAATTGTCAAAATCAGCTGTGGTGGGGGATTCATTTTAGGGGGGGGGGGCTTTATAGTTTTAAATATTCAGAATAATGAATTTTGAATATAATTTAGTATTAATTTTCATAATATATATTATGTCATTTAGACTTATATTTAAAATGAAAGTGTTTTTAATGCTTAGGAATTTCTCAATCGACAAGATTAATAAAAACACAGTGATAGGAATTTTATACGTACTATAAATTTAAATTATTACTAAACGTAAATAGTTAATCGCCAAAACTAATTTATTTGAAAAAAAACTATGCTCTCAGTTGTGAAAGTGCACTTTGATTCAATTTTTTTAAGAATATCGATGCGAATCCATAATTTATCGATTTGTATTAGCGGTATTTATGCATCTTCATTTCGTCATGCTGGTCAAATAAAGTTTCTTAAACACTGCTCAAATAGTTTTAAAATCTCATAATTAATTATAACCATCAAACGCGAAATATTTTCCTTTAAAATTTTTAAGGGAAAAAGTAACGATTTTTTATAGTTTTTTTAACTGGCATGAATGTTTAGCTGTAATTCTGTCAACAAAAAATGTTGTCCGTGTGTGTGTGTGTGTGTGTGTGTGTGTGTGTGTGTGTGTGTGTGTGAGATAATTCATGAGCTCCGTTTAAAAACTGAAATATGATGTTTATAATCATAATTTTTATATTTATTAAGTTTTAAATATTTATTCAGGTCAGCTTAAAATAAGTATAATAGTGCTAACGAAAATAAATTATTTAGAAATCATCTTAAGCACTATACATATTTCATGCATAATTTTAAATATAATTTCTTTCAATTTGGATTTAAAGTACAAATTCGGATATAAATCATTTACACAAATTTCGCGTAAAAAGACCTGACGTGAGCTTTCTAATCAATTTTTTCATTATAGTATTATCAAATATATTCATAAATTCTGAACAAGGAAATTCAAATAAAATATTAGAGTAATAACAAATAACTTAATGGGGCAATTTCTGAAAAAAATGGGTTTTCATGATCTAGATCAATTTTACATCCTGCAATTGGAAGAAAATTTTACTATTCGAGTAAAATAGTTCATTTTAATTCTTAAATCTGTATGCAAAATAAATTCTTTAAAGTATGCCTATCATTTTTAAGGAAGAAATCATTTTCTTCTGTTTCTAAACTTAAAATTGGTCCTTACTTCCTTGTGTCAAGCATTTATATATATATAATATTAGTAAGATGAAATAATTCCAACTACATACTTAGAATTCATATTAGAAAGTTTTAACTCTCCAGATTTGACTAGTTTAATCATTACATAATGCATTACTTTCAAATATATCTGAATACTTTTTAAAAGATTTCGTTTTATTTTATTTATGTGTAATGATATAATACGTTTATATAATTTAACAATTATATCAACAATTTGCTTTATTGCAATAATAGTAATAAATAATCTAATGTCAAAAATTTTAATATCATTAGAAAGAAAATAATTATCAATCATTATAAATTGCCAGTTAAGCAGGTGGAAAGTAAAAATAATTAACAAATTTTATTTAGATACACATGCACTATTTGTTAAATGGGTAGACAATAATACTATTGTAGACAACAAGATATAATAGAGTAGATAACAATTCCATTATGCTTATATTAGAACTTAATTACACATGCATAATCATACATAAAAATTCCTAATAGTTTGTAAAAAAGCGTCGAACAATAGAATCAAATCAAATTTCAAATAATTTTCATTCATACGAAACGGTGGGATGAACAATACCGAAATAACTACAGACATTAAAAAAACAAAGAATGCCAAATGCCAAATGTAACTACCACAAAGTTCAAATTTGGTTTTCCGTTGTTCCCAACAAACTCATCAAAATGGTAGACAACAAAATAAGACAAAGACATTTTGCGAAATTCGGTCTAAAAGAAATTCATCCATGCATAACCGCAACTAACGCCAGTCACCCTAAAAGCAATCAACTAAGATAATAAAACTTGAGGACTCTTCGACGAAAAATAAAAGTCATCGCGAACTTCAGATGCGTGTTATGCGCCGCTGAGTGATCAGTGTTTTTGATAAGAGATCGAATTTCACTTTTCAAATAAATCGTTTGATTTCATTCGTTATGCCATTGATTCTTTAATCTTGCATGAATTTAAAACATTTTCCAAATTTTCTCTGTTTTTATAATTTATATATTAAACTCTTTTTGCGAAGAATTTCGATCAAGAAGCAAATTAAATAAGTTCTCAATTCCTATCTAGTTATCTTAGTGAATTTTATTTATAAAATTTGCTTCAACTATTTCATTTAAAAATGGATAATTTTTCTTCCAAATTTTTCTAATTAGGGGAATGTATAATAAATGGCTGTTTTCCCAAATTTTTCTTAAAAAAACATCCCGAAAATTTGTATCACAACATTAACCTGTCTTCTTTTTTTATAAAAAAAAACAATTTCACCTTTTAGAAAAGTTCTCTATTCTTTATTTGAACCTCGTTAAATCATCATCGAAATCTAAAGGATGAAGAATATTTTCTTTCAAGACTAAACCTTTTGTCTAATTTTAGTTTATTAATATGAGAAGTGACAGAATTATTTTTGTTATTACGTTAGTGTCCGTTATTTTTAAACTCCTGCATTTATCTTTTTTAGTAAAAATTAGCTCTTTAATTTACCTAGATAGTTTATAACATTTAAATTCTCAGGTTTGTTTGTTTTTTGCATGATTTACTTTAACCTTTAATAGGACATTATTTTTTAGGAATGTTATTTAAAGTAATTTTTAGATTGATTCCTTTCAAAAAATTGTTATATCAAACTTATTAGGTATAATTAATTTGATTTATTTACGGATTTGATTAATTAATAAATCAAGACATTTCATTATGATGTAAGATATGAATATAAACATTTGAAATTTCATTTCATTGCATATTTGACGTGAACATGAACAACTTTCATAATTACTACAAAGTTGCTGCTATTTTGTGTTAAATATACTTAAGAAAAAGAAAAAAGAGTTAATGCAAGATTTAAAATTAGTAACTTAATTTAAAAAAACTCATAGCCAATGCAAATCATTCCATTAGTAATGAAATTATTTTATATGCATATAATGCGTGGAACACCTATCGCACTAGCTTATTTTTGGGATAGAATTCGCATCGTATTGACAAAAAAGGGATGGAGTTTTAGTACACAACATGTAAGACAGCGTAAAATTTAAAGATTAGATCATTGACATTCGTCAAGTGACTGTAATGTGAATACATACGGAATTATAAACAATAAGGAAGACTATTTCCTTGTCTTGGATCTTTTGCCCTTATATCGATAAGGAGAACCATCTTATAGAAAGTCAGTTCAACTCTCGACAAACAATATTTGCCAGAAGTACAAATCTAATGCTGTTTACCATTCAAGTTACGTTTGAATGTTCAACAACAAAATAGAGGATTTTTTAAAATCTGAAAAGTTGAATTTTCAGAGAGTTTTATTTATAAACTTCAGTTCTTCAAATGGATGATTTTTATTCCTTTTCAGTTTGTAAGGATAACTTAATAAATAAACTTTCGCTATTTTTTGTAAGTTCAAAAGTGATTTGAAATTTTAAACACAATTGAAGGGAAGAAGAGTCTCATTTTAGAGCTTGGAACCATCACCTTTATTACCATAATTACTGTCCATTGATGTATGATATTAATTATCATTATTTGTTTCTTAAGCCATAATAAATTCTAAACATAATTCAATGATATAAGATATTTTAGATGTTAGTGCGCATAAGGAAAAACTATATATATA